>CAJNJA010063897.1:0-23196 GCA_905231915.1 Symbiodinium necroappetens
GATTGTCAGATAACAAACAGACGGCTAGATGGCTAGATAGATCGTTAGATATTGGATGGATAGACAGATCGATCGATAGACAGGTAGGTAGGCAGGCAGGCAGGCAGGCAGGCAGGTAGGTAGGTAGGTAGCTAGGTAGCTAGGTAGCTAGGTAGGTAGGTAGGTAAGTAGGTAGGTAGGTCGGAGGGAGGGAGGGAGGGAGGTAGGTAGGTAGGTAGGTAGGTCGGTCCCAGCACGTCCGTGTCTGGCCGCGCTTTCGTGCAGGTTTTGCGGTTTTCGGTGCTGGGACAGGGCTTTGCTTTGCTTTGGGGAAGGGTGGGAGGGTTGGGGGGTGGGGGCAGGGGGGGATGATGACGACATTGTTACACAGACACCCCGAACAATATTTCCACGAGAGCCGTTTTACTCGGTATTTACAGTACTTTCGTGATGTCGGACCCTCTTACATTGACATAGACACCAAAGATATTCCTCTTGTACCTCTACAGCTTTGTTTGGCGGTCGCAGTTGAAGCCCGACTGCGATTTTCGAAAGCAGCTGGCAAAGGTGTGCTGAGAAAACATGCAACGCCCTACTTGTCAGGTCAGGATGATCCTTGATAGTCATGTTCACAAGCATGTCTTGACTTTGCTCATTTTTGCTGGCAGGCATGGGTTAGAAGCACATTCTACGAAAAGATGCCTTCCAGTAAGCCCTAAACCCCCAGGCCCTAAGCCCCTAATCCCTTTGCAACAGAGCTCAAACCGAAGAGAGAGCAGACAGGCAGCGCTGGATGTGGCATGCCTTGCCATGCCAACCAGCTTCGCACAAGCATTTGCCATGGAGGCACATCCCACCTGCGGAAGGGGCAGGTGAAGAGGACAAGGCTCAGCTTGCACCGGGTTTCGGCTAAGCGGCCGAAAGGGTCACATCAGCTAAATGGCCAGTCGAAGCTCTGAGGCCCAGAAAGTCAAAGCCTGTAAATGCCCCGTTCTGCCTCCGACCAAAACCGTGGCCCAAACATGCCAAGCCTGAAAGCCCCTTAGCCAAGTCACGCTTATTGCAGTTGCTGGGGCAGAGAGGCATGTCGCAGAAGCTGCCTGCTCGGTGACTGGAGTTTCGCAGTACTCCCTTCCGTCCACGATGAAATGACAAGCAGGTGACAAGATCAGCACATCTGCCTGTCCTGCCTAATTCAGCTCCGTGCGGTGAAAAGCGCAATCTCTACAACCTGAAACCCTCAATGAACGCCGGAATACAAGCTTCCAACAGGCAGTACCACGCCAAAGCCCTCAGCCGTTCTATCGAGGTGGTCCTTGCACAGCAGCGTCACAATGACACCTCGTTCCTCGTGCTCGAGACTAAGACTAAGAAGGTGCAAGGGTGCTAAAGAAACACACTTATCAACAGCACCTCACACTGATCTCCAAGCTTCCACCGGCTTCGTTTCTTACATTCCAGCCTATCCATCCGGGCTTGCAGGCGCAGCGACCGGATTCCTCGCAGGTCCCATGGCCACCTCGGGGGCAAGTGAGAAGTGTACTGCCCTGTCTGTCTCTGTCAGAAGGAGTCTGCTTACATGGGATCAGCTCCTGAAGAAAGAGGCTCCCGGGCATCTGAAGCATTTGAGGTCTATAGTCTTCGGGTCGGATGGCAATATTCACGGCAGCAGGTTACAAACAAAGAACATGAACTGTGTGAAACCAGTTTGCATCTGAACCTTGTAACATGTGTGATGGCCTTTGCAAAGTACGCATACATCGTGCGAACTCATTACTTTGAGACAGACCGCATGCGAGAAGACCCCACCTAGAACCGCCCAAACTTCCCCCAGCGAAAACCTATAGGATTCCAGGTTTGGGTGCCCGCAGATTGAATCGAAAACCTGTACAAGTCGAAACCCCGGACCCTAAGCCAACATGCCCGAGGCTCGACACTCAGCTTTGCCGAAAAGATGTGTTCGGGTTTAGGTCTAGGTTTCTGGGCCGCTTGAGTAAGTTAAGATTCATACACTGAGTCGCTGTAAAAAACTGGGTCCAGTGGCTCGGTCGAAATCTTTTGAACCCTACAGCCCTACAGCTCCCAAATGCTCCCAATGTATGAAAACCAACCCAGGCGCTGCAGTTTGCTTCGCACTTCGTGGCCACATGGGTAAGCGCAGGCTTCTGAAGCAGCGATGCAGATGTGTCGCCCCCTGGGGGAAGGGTCTCTTCTGCTCTCTCGCTGCTCTTGTTCGTAATTTTGCAAGTGTCGTTTGCCCTGCCTAGGCATTTCTGAACATCGACAATGAGCTAAGCATGACTTCTAAACCGGGAAGCCGGGAACTCCAGAAAGCCTGGCCTAGCCTCTGATCTTAGATCCGGAATAAACTCAGAACCACACTAACTAGAGCCACACGAGTCGGTTAGACCCTGCTCAAGAGAGTCAGGACTATGTTTGTTCATGTTTGTGCGGCTTGCTGGTGCTGAACAAACCCAGAGGCCCTCAAGCAGACCTCGCAGGTTGGAGGTCGGGAGCAGCTCTGCGGCTGTGCGGCTGACGGCTAGGACAGCCTGCGCAGAACCCTCACAGGTTTTGGGTTTAGGGCTGGTTAGGGTTTAGGGATCCTGGTAGAATCAGGTCATTACAGACTGTGCGTAGTCCTGTTACTGTTGCTTGCATCATGACTGGTAAATGCATTGTTAGAGAAGCTTCTGTCTCTCCAGCTGGCTGTTTAGGATTGCTGCCGGTGCTGTGACTAGAGCTGCTTGAATGGGGAATTATGCCCTCATGTGGCTCTTCCCTCATAGACTGATGTCTGTATTCGCTCAAACACGAGACAACAGTACGGGACCTTCTCTTTCGTCTACAACACTACATGCTCCCATCGTCCAACCTGCATTGAAAGAAATGAAACCAGCTAGTAACTAGCAGCGGCAACTGTCATCATATCTTACCACCGGGACCATCGTCACCCAAGTCTTCCTCACCCCCAGCGTCGATGGCACTGTGCCTTTGCCATCACCGTTACCATCAACAACATCGTCAGGATGACGACGACGAATTCGTCACCAAGATCGCCGTCACATGCCTTTGCCGTTATCGTCATCTGCATTATCATGGTCTTCCTCGTCGCCGTACATCGTCTTTTTGGTCGTCAGCCGTCTTGTCTTCGTCCTCTTCCTAGTTCTTAGTCGGTGTCCTCGTCCTTGTCGACGGACGTCCTCCTCATCAACGCCACATCAAGAACACTTTACATCAGTACCATCCTCATAATAAACACAGTCACAATCATACTTAATCGCAGCGTAATCATAAGAAACATAGTCATCAATGTTATCACCATCAGCTTCATCAGAATCGGCATCATCGTAATCGCCAAGATTGTCGTTGTCTAGTTGACACCCTCCTGGCAATGAAAGAAAATCAGCATGATTTCAACTAGAACCGTTATTAACAAACCCATCACCAGTCATCGCGATCGTCACTGGCATCGTCACCATGACAATCACCACCACCACCACCACCACCACCACCACCCCCGCCGTCGTCGTCGTAGGCATCATGACCATGGTCAGAGTCACCAGCATCACGAGCATTCTAAACGACATGACGGCCATCATTCCCTTTCTCGCTGTCAATCTTCTTCTCGCGCTCCTCCTCCACCCGCTCCTCATCCTGGCCGTCACCTTCATCAGCGTCGTCATCTTCACCCTTGACGTCGTCATGATCATTGCCAGTTTTTGACATCCTGAAAGTCTCAACACTTGTTGCTGCTTACGAAGCGACAGCCTCGCGAGCAACACGAATAGCTCCGCTGGCGGTGGCCTGGGTTTGGAAGGCTGTAACGGTCACTAAGATAAGTTGGATCCCGGACCATCAGCAGTTCTGGGACAAGTGTGGGTGGATGCGTCTTCCTTGACCGAGATACTGTAACAAGCTTGTGCGTGGCTGCGACAATGCTGCAGAGCGCGCCAGTAAACGGCGAAAGAACAGAAACTACATCATGTTCAGGAGCTCCAACACTGTCAAAGGCCTAGTATAATAGCACAAGCATGATGAAGCTTTCAACTTCGCAAGATCCCGCAGCAGTTCAAACAAGCTCCTACTAGGCCTTGAGCTTTCGCGCTCCAGGCTCGAAACAACGAGGCTTGGCACTTTACGGCCAGGAAGATGGCAGATCCCAATATCCTAGTTTTAGGATCCGTCTAAAGAGCTGCGCCCCTCTAATTCTCATTTCAATAGGGTTTGGGGGCAAGTTGTGGTATATTGTGACTTGAATAGGGCTTTTGAATGAGTTATTGTATGTTGTTCATGGTTTTGGGATAAGTTATGGTATAGTAATAAGAGAGTATGCAGGGACGCGATTCCTAAATCAATTCTTAAGACCTATAGTGCTTCTGAGCCATCTTCCTGGGCCTAAACCCGAGGTTCATCTCACAGACAGACGCGCACACACACACACACATGATCTCGAGTGGGGGCCTTTGCTAGCATCCTTGGGCCTAGCAAGCACCTAAGACAAAGGGATAACGGATAACCAATGTTTGGCATATGGGCACCTATTATAAGGAAGATGCCCAACACCCTGATGTTTACTGACGCGCCTGAAACTCGAATCGAACCCAGCCCCTACGCTCCACACAACATCGACACGACCCCGATGTACCTAAATCCGTAAAGCAGCTTTTCAACTCAAAACATCAAGCGGTGCATGGTGTAGGTATTCTACTCACACCCGCCTCTCCTACATCCTCCGACCAATTTCATTGAAATACTTGGCCGCCAAGCACAACTCGGAAATCTGAGCCCAGCCACTCCGGCAGACTCCGCCGGTGCAGGGGTGGAGGCCTCTTTCGCAACCTCCGGGCTGCTTGAGGGATTTGTTTTTTTGCTGGCCTTTTCCTCCCTGCCACAGTCGGAATACCTGGTAGTTAGAGCCTAAACCGAGGACTGCAGACCAGACCATCCCGGGGTGTGAGGTCTAGGGTTTACGGCTTTTGGTTGAGCAGCCATCCCCGGCATCTGGCGGGGGGCAGAGTCCCCAAACCAGTCGTAATTCTTATAACCTCATCATCATTGCTAACAACACTATTGGCGTTATCATCATCATCATCGTCATGTCTTCAAGCACGTCTCAACCTAAACCTAAACTTTACCTGCAAACCTGGCACTTCGATTCAATTAAACCCCTCACCGACCTCTGACCACACCTTAACATCCGAAACTCGAACCCCTCCACCCTCGATTCCAAACCCAAGAACGAAAGAACGAAATCACAATCTCCACACCCTCTACTTGCTGCGAGGTGCTGTGGGAGCGTGGATTTCTTGGCTTGCTGCACCTGAACAAAGATACCACTGACGCTCTGGTCCCAATACAAGGGCTGACCAAAGCTTGATAGGGTTTCGGGGCATCAGGGTACAGTCACAGTTATGCGGGACGACAAGAGGGGCTTGCTTCTGTCTCTTCTGTCTCTCCACCAGTGCCTCAAAAGTCTTTCAATTTCAAGACATGGGCCTTGAGCCTTGGCAGGGCCTGTGAGGCATCATGCTTCGAACGCAGTCGTTCTCTCACTGTCAAGATTCTGCGATGTTCTGGTGTCTCTCCTCATTCTCTTTTCTCACACTGCTCTGTCACCTTGGTTCCTGGCTTCTCCTTCACTATTGTACTTATGACTCATAGAGCATGGCATAGTGACGATGCTCCCCAAGGCCGCCTCCGGGCACGCTTGCATTTGCGGCCTGCTCGATCAGTGCAAGCACTGCAGGCTCCAAGACGACTTTCGCCTGGGCTCCCCGTCTCCGTACATGTTTGACATGCTCCTGTATTTATTGTGGTGCCATCATAATTCCAGTGTCCTGGGGATGCAAGGCTTTGTAAACAGAAAGGGTTCAGGAAGGCTTGGGCACGCCGAGTTTTGAGTTAAGGCTGTCGGGAACCTGGCCGGAGGGCAGGATTCAGCCTGGCAAGTTCAAGCGCTTGGCTTTCTTGTCAAGTGCATTCCCCGCGGGTCAACGAGCTCGCCAAGCCGTTGGTAATATTAAAGTCTCGTGCTGGTGGCATCAACCACCTCGTTCCAAGACTCCACAAACGCCACCTAACCGACATCTCGCTAGATTGAAAACCTTGCCAACAAAAAAATCTGAAACTTTGCGGAACGGTGTGACCTGCTGCGGGGAGTGCTCTGCACCTTCGTCAGCCAAGAAGAGGCTACAACCTTTGCCGGCCCAGCCAGCTTCACATTCGCAAATTCCGCTCCTGCACCAGCCGGGAATCCCCAGGCAAATGGATGGACACGGCATAGAATAGGATATGACATATGAATGCATGATGCAAGGCGGAGGCATCGTCAGGCTCAGGACTCTCGCGAGCAGCTTGTCGTTAAAATAACATTTACTTCTTCTAGACAAACATATGCATATCTGAAAGAAACTACGCACACTAGTTACTAGTTTTCTGTAGAGTCCCGTTTTAATCCTTTAGGCCCCCGAAAACCCGAAAGTACGGATCTTCGGTTTCAGGAGCTTCCTGCCCTAAAGGGAACCTACTTATGCTTATTGTAAGCCCTTTCTCTAGAATCTGTTGAACTCACAGGGCCATGGGGACCATGGAAAGTAGGTTGTGGCAGCTTCTCCACAGTAAGAAAGCAATGTGACGATAACAAGGTGCTTTGATGCAGGCTCTGGGTAATGTAGCGAAACAAAACCGAGACATGCCCGAACTGGCAACAGCCCACTGCGGACCTGCACGTGCCATGGGCGCCGCAGGCGGGGTCGCAACCCGTCGAAGACACGACAAGCCCTGCATCACCTTGCTGTGGGCTGAGGTTTCAGGGTTAAGGGCCCTTCCAGCGAGTTGAAAAGCGTTCGAAGCTATCAAGCTGCCGTAAACGCTTTTGAAACGCATGTTGCGAGCCCGTCTGCGGCTTAGCTGCACCTAAGCGCTAGCACGACCAGGAGCGCCACAGATTGGCAGACCTGCATGGCTCCAGCTGAAATCTCTTCAGAGATCAGCAGCACTGCATTCTCGGACCGTCCACGGCCCTTGGGAGCCGCGGGAAAAGGCCTCTACGCTTGAGGCTGCCACAGCAATCGCGGAGTCGAACCCAAGATGCATAAACGAAGTAACATGAGAGCGCGAGATGGCCATTAGCACGCCACTGAAAGCCACAGGCAAGAGTGGCAAGACCACAAATGGAATGGCACCTTTGCAGGCGTGGACGCAGGCATGGATACATGACATCACCTGCTACGTCCGCATACAGATACGTTTTATCTACCTGCAACAAGACATTACGGTACATCGCGTCGCATGCTGCTGTCCTTTGTGGCATCCATGTACAAGACTCATGCGTAGTATTCATGTTCGCCTGATAAGCTGTTGAGCATCTTGGAATGCTTCCTGGCCTGGCGGAGTGCTCTGTGAAGAAGTCCTGACACAACGAAGGACTCTGCCAACAGGACAGTCACACAATCCAACGGAATCCGGAGCAGCACACGCTGGATATTCTTGCTCTGCTCTGCTGCCCTACTACTACCACTGTTTACAGGTAGATTCCCAGTGCCAGGTGAACATCTCTTTGTAGGGGTCCTCGTGGCAGCAGCCCTCCAGTCTCCCATGGATTCGGAACTCCAGGATACTGCTCGCAAAATGATAGCAATAGCAGTACCTAAACACTAAACCGTAGTAACCTTAAACTGAGAAGAGTGATGATCGAATTGGTCACGGTGATTGTAAACTGTAGTTGTACTCGTAATGGTAGTGGTTGTTATCATGGTAATCGGAATACCACTAGTGATAGTAGTCATAAAAACATAGTACACCTAGTAATAATGTAATACTGATAAGGAGAATAATGGGAGGGTGTCGGAAGGCTCGTCGTGAAATCCTTCGCACCGACCGACGCTTGGGGTTTAGGGGTTAGGGTTTAGGGGTTAAGGTTTAGGGTTTAGGGTAGTCCCCAGAGCTGTGGCTTCGGGCCTTGGGGTTGAATCGGGGTTTAGGGGTTTAGGATGTAGAGTCCATGTAGAGCTTAGGCTGCAGGGTTCAGGGTGTGGCTGCTGGGACTAGTTTGTGGCTTTGGGGCATCGGGTTTAGGGTTTTTTGGGTTTAGGGCTTAGGGGTTTAGGGTTTAGGGGCTAGGGCTTCGGGGGTTTGGGGTGGATCGGCTGGGCTTAGCTGTGCATGGGTTGCAAGGGTTGTCGGGTTCAGCACGTCGGGACTTCACAGACACCAAAAGCCATGACAGTGGACAACTGTAAATCCAAGACATGGTTTGGGGTTCGTTGTGCAGGAACAAACACTTGACAGCTCGCGACTTGGGTTTAACAGGTTGGAGTTCAGGTGGCGCATGGGCTCAGAGTAGCGTGAAGGGCCTGGATGCCCCTGCCATGCTCCGATGCTGAGAACTGGAATACTGAATAGAATCCCATTGAGGCTTCAACATGTGAGGGTCGTGCTGCTTAACAGAAAATGTCTGTTTGATGGTTCACCTTGGAGACACTGTCACTGTCAATGCACATGCCCCAGAATTCAAATCCCTAAACCTAAACCCTCCACCCCTAAAGCCCTAAACCTAAACTCTAAACCGTGTGTGGCGCCTTCATCTCGACCCAGCCCAAAACCCTAAACCCTTAAACCCTGTCCCTGAAAGGAACCTTCAAAGGAACCCTTAGCCCTCACTTCAGTCCTCCAGACCGGAGAGCGTGAACTTCACGGTCTCCGCCTTGGTCTTCTCGGAGGCTTCCTCTTCAAAGGGGTTCAAATTTCGGGGCTGAGGGTTCCCTTCCGAGGGTTTAGGGGTTTCGGGTTTCGGGGTTCCTTTTAAGGGTTTCTAAAAAGCCAGGTTTCCTGTTCCCTGGGGCCGTGGTTTGGGGTTTAGGGTTTAGGATTTAGGGTGTCGAGTGTCGGTTTCAGGTTTTGGGGTTGAAGATTGAGGAAGCGCGTGTCTCCGCAAAACCAGAAGCCAACTGAAAGAGCTCATTATACTTCCCCCTCAGAATCTGCGCATGAGCCATCTCCGCTGTACTCCTCCAACCATTAATCATACACAATCTGACGCGTTGGGTTGATGACAAATATATACGATCATTGCTGTGGATGTGGTCGTGACTTTCGAGGCTAGCATGCTCAGAATTCGGCGAAAACAGGCAGAGGCTCCAGCAAGTCAAGGGATGTTAGAATAATAATAGTAAAAACTGTAAAAATACGAGTAGTAATAGTACTGGAAATGTAATAATCATAATCATGTTCATAATAGCAGTGTCGGGATCACAATGCATGGCTCATGACATGCCACGCCATCAGAATGGGATCCCATCACATGCAAGGACTGCTGCTGCATGCATGTTTACAAGCATGCGAACGAAGCAAGAAAATCCAACAGAGCTCTGTGCATTTGTGCGTGTGCACCTGCATGTGTATATGTACACTGTAATGTACATGTGCACAATACGCACAGTGCTGCTGATGCCTCTGCTATCCATTGCTAGTGCTGCGGCAGTGAACAAGTCTGCACACATAATACAACCAATCAACGGAAGAGCCTTGCTAGACACATGCAGGTCATGCGTTGCTTGTGTGCCCGCGCGGATTCTTGTGTGCATAGAAGTGGCGGAGCTACAGCTGCGCATAGACATAATCTCATCTGTACACACAGTACAATAACAAAGGAAACAACCACAGAACTACATTATTTTTAAAATCAAAGAAGTCAATAACGAATTTTCTCAAAAATCAAAAGCAGTGCTGCTTTTGCATCCGAAGCCGTAGAGTAAACAAGAAACCTTAAAGCAAAGAAGTCTGCTGAGGCGAGAGCTGTCCAAATGTCATCATCATCGGGCTTTAACACCTCAAATGGCTGGAGGAGGCTTAGGGTTGAGAGCCTGAGGGCTCGAAACAAGTATGCGAATACACACATGATGTGTGTATCTATATATATATATATTTATACACACGCAGCTACAGATGTGTAGATACACAAAGACACGTTGAACAAAAACTGCTTCAAGGATATGCACACAAAAGGGTCCAGATTGGACAAGCCCCTTATGGTGCGAAGGTTTCTCGGTGAAGTTCTGCTGTTGGATATTTGTGCGTCTTTGGTGTCGGAGGTCTGACTTACACAAACCTCAAAGCGCTCAAAACTCTGATCGAGACCCGGGTCCCAAGAGCTTAGGGTTTATAGGGGTTAGGGTAATAGATGCAATAGGGTTTAGAGTAGGAGGGTTTGGCATGTTGTGCCAGATAGGACTCCATGGCATGACCACCTAAACCGAAAATCCTCGGCTCCAACTTATCCCCAACTTCTCTGCCCTGGCAGCTGCCATTATCATGCCTGTTAGTAGTATTGATATTGATATTGTTATTGTTGTTGTTATTAGTATCAGTATTAGTAGTATGTTTATTCGCACTATTACTGGTAGTAGTGGTAGTAGTAGAAGAAGAAGTAGTAGTAGTAGTAGTGGTAGTAGTGGTAGTAGTAGTAGTAGTAGTAGTAGTAGTATCACACCCACGAGACCTGCCAACCCTCTCAGCCGGATCGACAGTGTGGATGAACCCGGCAAGCCCTTCACCACTTCTAGTGTTTGAGTACTGCCCGACCCTGTAGCAGTCCTTAGTGGGGGGGTCAGATTAAGGGCTATGTATACTTATGTTACAACTATTGCATGACTGCTACAAAATGGGGGCAGTACTCACGCTACTGTGATTATGAGCAGTAGCAGTGCTGTAATGACGACTAAAATGCCACGATCGCAATGATGACTTCTAGCGGTATGCATCTGTATGCATCCATGCGGTATGTCTCCATCTCGTAATCTAGAATCTGTTTATCGGTCTATCAACAGGTTCATGCATGGATAAGACTCTTGTTGCTTGTTTGCCTGACAAGAGCCCCAGGGCCTGGACGGTGAACGAACACCTCAATCGACCGTCCTTTCAGGCTGCATGAGACATGACTGCTGAAATCAAAGCTGCTTCCGTAATTAACCTTAAAGCCCTAGACCCTAAACCCCAAACCCTAAACCCTTAATGGTTTTCCCCAAACCCTGAACCCCCAAAACCTACGAAGGCCTATGCGCGAATCCCAGGGCGGTCCAATCTCAGACGTCTAAATCTTACAACCTAAACCCTGAACCCCAAACCCCTAAACCCTAAACCATAACTTCATCAACAACATACCAGGCCGTCAGGCTTCCGCTCGAGGCCCGCCACCTGACCCCCAACTTCGCAGCAAACCTTGACAAGACCACGAACCCTAAGACTCCAAATAGCCCCAAGTAGGTACGATTTATAGACTTTGGGCCCCAAAGTAGGTACTGTTTGTGTACTTGGAGTCTTAGGGTAATACATAGGGGGCCTTCATGAATGATTAGAATAGGGTCTTGGGCTAGAGGGTCTCAGGCTGGATTGCAGTTCCCTCTACAATCTGCGCAGAATTCATTTTCCTAGATACTGACACTACGAAATAGAAATAATATAACAGAACATAGCATACATATTAAAGCATACTATGTTCTAACTTGTTATTATACAATATGATATACTTAATAAAATACATAATGCTAGAAAACAATATATAGAACATATCATATCATCTACAACACCAAGTCCTAGCATGTAACAGACATAGCATAACACAACCTAATTTCATATAATATCATTGAATTTCAAGTAATATCATAACAGCAAGTTCAATATGGCCAAGTAAACCAGATAAGATGGGATAATGAAATTAAATATATTCTCACGCCATGTAACAACAAATTGTAAGATCTACGACCATGCAATACCAAAGAATATAGTATATCAAGATATACTACATCAAACATAGTGCAACAATGAATAGTACAACATAATAGATGCAATGTAAATACTGCTATACTAACCAAGAAGGGGCCCTCCTGATGATTCTTTTTGAATTTCCGCGGATAACTATTGGTCTAGAATTGGCTCTGAGAGGATTCTGAATCCGAGCATCCAACACGGGGCCCCTTAGTTTGAGCCAAACAGAAGCCCCCGCTCATACGAGGGATCTTTCTCAAGTTGTTTACATAAACTAACCTGTCCCAAACCCTCAATTCAACTCTACACCCCTAAACTCTAAATCCTAAACCCTCATACCTACTGTACACCCTGAACCCTTAACTTGCTTAACTTATTACGAATGAAGAGCTCTAACAGCGCCAACAGCCCTGAACTTTGGAGCGTCCAGAAGGATCTTCATAATTCTCAACCCTTATACAAGCCACGATTGAAGCACTCTAAATTAAATCAAACATTAAAAAATAACCCTAAACCCTAAACCCCAAACCCTAACCCTTTAAACACAAAAAACCTACAAAGCCCCAAACACCACACCCTAATCCCTAACCCTGTCAAGTGGGTCCTCATCTTCAGATGCCGTCGTGTCATCGCTCTCGGCATCCTCGTCCTGCGCTCGACGCGGCACAAGACCGGGGGTTTGGGGATTAGGGTTGTAGGGTTGAGGGTTGAGGGTTAGGTACATAAAATAATTTTCAGGAATAACATTGGTAAGTACTTTAGGCTCCTCTATTCAGCCTTGCCTTGGGCTTGCATTGTCCCCTGGTAAAGCCGGGCTCTAGAACACGGTTCTGCAGTGGACGCGAGCATTCATCCTTCTTACTATGAGGTACGCCCCCATTACAAGGAACAACATTACATGAGAGTTTCAAAAGAAGAGGCCCCATGTAGACTCCAAATCCGCAGGATCCACAATATGAGGACGCCCAAGGCCCAGATATGTTTGTTTGTTTGAGCAAGTGCAGTAATAAGCTAATAAGCCCCAAACCCTAAGCCACAGTTCAACGATCTAAAATGAACTCAGACACCAATGGCCTCCGAGTCGTCCCGAGGTGCCTCAGATAAGATGGCATGGCAGACTGCAGTTTTTTTTTGAGGCTTGGGAGGCTTAGGTTTTACCTGAACCCCAAAGAAACCACTCGCCTAGGGCTCTTAATTACGAGTTCCTTGTATAAGTCCTTAGAAAGGTAGGTTACATAGAGTTCAGGGCTTAGGACGCTCAGGGCTCCGAGCCTTACATTTGGAGTTTGCGTCATAAGCATGGCATCTCAAGCTAACGACTCAGGGCTTGGGGCACTTAGACTTAAAGGATCATGGGACTTAACAACTCGGGGGTATAGACAATGAAGGTAGCTATGCTATACTTATAATTTCTTTTGACCCCAACTCAGGTACTTAACCCTAAACCCTAACCTCTAAACCCTCGAGCGGGACTTAACACCTGATGTGCTAAGACCCCCGATCCTCCAAGTACGCAACCTTGCGAGTTGAGGACCTGATAACTTTTGCTGGTTTAGGCTTCAGAACAGGGAATTGCCTTAACCGGCTTGCCCCAAGAAGTATGCAACTCCAGACGGTCTGGCATATTATTGTTAGGGAAGGTTGCAAAAACATACTGCTGATGACTTTTTCGGATGTTGCATGGGTGGACTGACGAGTGGATTGAGGTATGATGGTTCTGAGTTCTGACGCAGTAGCAGAAGATGATGAAGATGATGGCTGTGTGGCAATGATGACGGTAATGGGGACAACCCTTGTCATTGCTATTACTTCCGGTCCTCCGCTAGCCCTGAGCCAGGCAGCTAGTTCACTACCCTTGCAAATGGTTGCTAAGACCCGAGCCCCACATTTCAGAGATTGTCTGCAGACTCTGGCATATGAGAAGAAGATGAGCACTCCGTCCCCAACTGCCAAGATATTTCGAGATTCATGCTGAGGGTTTAAGGTTGGGCTTCGGGCTTAGGGTTTAGTGTTTCGGATCGTGCTAGGGATCCTAGTTGCGAAAAGGGGGTAGATGGCTGTCTCAGGTTGGAAACCTTTAACGGATCAACCACCTCACCTATGCGCCTAAATGATTAGCTATATTGTGCTTCAGGGTTGCCTTCTCATACATGCATACATACATACATACATACATACATACATATACATATATATATATACATACATGCTCTGTTCTGCTACAACATGCCACAACATCCTTTTCTAAACACGAAGGCGCCTAATTATGTTGATCTTGGAGAGAGCAAGGCGCAGGCTACGAGAAATCTCCGGTCTTTTTTTGAAGATCTCACTACGCATGCCCCTGTGTGCATGATTTTGGTGAAACCTTGCCGCATTTTTGCGTCTAGCATGCCGAGGCCTTGACCGGACAAGGAGATCCCCACGCTCCGGTTCGGTACGACTACTAGGAATTACAAGGACCTCGATAGTTGGAATGTGGCTTTCGGGTATGTTATAAGTTCAGGGTATAGGGTTGAGGACTTATCGATGATATAGTCTGACATGGCAGGACATGGATCACAAAATTGAACCTCCCCACAATGCAACCCGGATACCAAAACCCACTAAACCCCAAACCAGGACAGAATGCTTGCGCCGTAAGCCACGACCGCCCTTCCCTAAATCCCAAATGCCAAACCCTAAACACCCTAAACCCCCTAGACCCTAAACCCAAATCCCAAGCGTAGGACCTTCGCGGTGAAGCCTGCGGTCAAGATCTCCCGGCTGGCTGCAGCTGTGGGATTTAGATCAGACTTTCAAGCTCAGTCTTATGCATTGACCTTAAGGCTCTTGTAAGGGCTCATATTTAAAGACCATGCTATAGGAGGCCCATTGGGCTATTTTGAGTCTTAGGGTAAGGGTTTACCACGGAGGTAAGAGGATGTAGAGGGGTTGACGATTGGAGGTGGAGCGTTGGTCCATGCTCCAGTCTTCGTGGTCCACTCTTTGTGCGCTGTTGCTGTTGACTCGATTCATTGGCAACTGAACTACAACGAGAGCAAGCATGCCCAGTACGAACAAGCATGGTAAGGTAACAAGTTCGAAACCCTAAACCGAACATCAGGGGGCACCCCAAGTCCCAAAAATAAACACTGAACTCGGCAGGGATTGAAAGACACCTCACCCAGTTGTACTCCAGGACTTCCAAGCGCATCAATCAACATGTTGCCCATGGCAATTCACAGCTGATGCGAGCGAACCGCCGCAGAGAACTTGGCTCCGCCACTCCAAAGTAACACGCTGCGGTTCGCGATGCTCGCAGGCTACGTTTAGAGCACTGCGACGTAGTGAGGAGACCGTTTATGATGAGTTATCGGTGCCAGCATCAACCCGTCATAACCGGCACAAAAATCAAACACACCACAGACCATAATAACAGTAATACCAATCACAATATTCACAACAATAGTAGGGTAGTGGTGGTGGTGGTAGTAGTAGTAGTAGCAGCAGTAGCAGTAGCAGAAGCAGTAGCAGTAGTGATAGCAGGAGTAGCAGTAGTAGTAGCAGTAGTAGTAGCAGTAGTAGCAGCAGTAGTAGTAGCAGCAGGGCACAAGGGTACTACTGTCTACTGTGTCCCCTGGTGTCAGCCACGCCAGGAAACTATTTAAAGGGTCATGAGACTCAGTAACTAGGGTGGTAAATACATAGGTTCAAAGAAAGCTGGAGCTGTCAGGGGCTGCACTGCCTTGCCCTACTCAATTCCTGAACATTGACATTACACCTAGAATGCCAGATCCTCCTCCATGTTCTACAGTACCAACAATGGCCAACGTGTCTCCGCACCCTCGAGCGACCTCTTCAAAGGAGTGCATCGCTCGTCTGAAACTGGGCATTCCTCCCACATCTTTTTGTTTGGAAGATTACATAGCACAGCCGAACCAGCAGTGGCAGTGGTCTGTGTCATATATCGTAGCTACGCCACTATGCACGGACTCATGGCTTACAAGTACCCATATAAATGCGAATATCATATGCACACTGCACACATATTGCAAAAAGCTATATTTTATACAAACACACAGAAATGCATATTAACGGACAGCTATGTTTGCAGGGATGTCAGGAACGTTATAGCATGCAAAATGGATAATTAGTGCCAGGATTCCCCAGTCTTCACCTAAGGACGTCAGGGTCATGATGGTCCATATTGACGGCTCTCCAGTAAATACCCACATGCATACGTACAGACAGGCAGACAAACAGATAAACATGAAGACATACACAGATACATTCATGCGATATTTGCAAATATGTTCATATCTGTATCCGCCCATGGAGCCAGATACCAGAGCAAGCCTCAGCGTCTAAACGTCGCAATTAGCTTTACAAAGTACCTATACACGTGGATAGGCAAGCCAAACATCAAGAGACATACATGGATAGATATATACATGAATAGACAAGTCGATAAATAGATACATAGAAAGATGGAAACATACCTCAAGATCAATAAGCCGTTGGATGGGAAGTGGACAGATAGATAGGTGGATGGATGGATAGATAAATAGATAGACAATCAGGTAGATTCACATGTAAAACATGCATGTATGTGGGTATGATACAGCCCCCCGAACACAAACCTTCTATTTATGAACAGTTTGTAGAGTCACATGACAAGAATGCTATGTCATTCCCTCTCCCTCTCTTTCTCTCGCTCGGCAAATGCCGACACTGCTATCTTTCCCACTCGATCATCATTTCAATATTACACACACACAGGCATGCATCCTCATACAGATTTCCTTTATAGTCAGAAATGTATCGACATCATCGTCATCCCAGCAAAGGCATAGGTTAGCAACGGAACCGTTGGCAGCAACACATGATTGTTTATGTAAGTGCATAAATAGGTATGCAACAATGTATGTATGTATGTATGTATGTATGCATGTATGCATGCATGTATGTATGCATGTATGTGTGTACATATGTACTGAGAAAATCAAGTTGCATAGCCAAGCCGTGCGGAACACCATAAGCCTTATAACTCTTTCGACTTTCAACTCAGCCGGTAGAGGGCGTCGGGATTGTGAGGCACATGAACTGCACGCCGATCATACCCTCCGAACTTGCTGCACTACCTGCCCACCCAAAGGCAGGCACAGCGGCATCAATTTCGTAAAGCAGAGAGCTGAGTGTGTGGCCTCAGGAAACAAGATCATGGCCTTAGTAGCCTTCGTGGTTACAGCCTCAGTATTCAGACTAGGTATTGGGGCATATCCGAATATGTGCTTATACACGGACCATTCGGGGATACTACTGCTAATATCTTGCAGTCCAAGATCCATTCGATGTCATTGATTACTACCTACCCCATAAAAAATACCCCGATTG
Organism: Symbiodinium necroappetens; assembly: GCA_905231915.1. Classification (NCBI taxonomy): domain Eukaryota; class Dinophyceae; order Suessiales; family Symbiodiniaceae; genus Symbiodinium; species Symbiodinium necroappetens. The sequence continues at coordinate 17,122 of CAJNJA010063897.1, forward strand.
GAGGGATCCAGTCCCTCTGGTCAGCTTGGCCAAGGGTTTACTGCATTACGGTTCAGGCGGCCACAAACAAATCCAGCAGTGAACGATACAGCGAAAGCTCGAACCACAGACAACAGTACCCTTAACCCTAAACCTTCAGCCCTGCGCCCTAAACCCCTTACACCCTCAAGCCTAAACCAAAGCCCTTCCTTGGATGGCTACCCAGGCCTGAAACTCCGAACTCTTGCAGGGTTTAGGGTTTAGGATGTAAAGATAAACCCTTCAACTCGGAACGCCTAAACCTCACCAGAGGCCCCGAACCCTGAAACAAAAGACATGCTAAATCTCAGACCCCAAAGCCCCTGCACCATAGTATGCCCACCCTAATGGTTAGACTGGGTTTCGCGTGTATCATAGTAGAGTCATGTCAGTTATGTTAGCTTGCCCGAGAAACCTATGATAATTATTGAAGCTCCTATTTTGATCATGGCACTTTAGAGCACCGTCTAAAAGCTAACCTTTTTAGGTCCGATAATTAATAATAAGACACCCAAGGAAAGTAAGGGTCCTCTAAGGTCCTATCTAAGATCCGAACAGCTTAGGGGTTAGGAACGGTTAGGGTTTAGGGTGAACACCCTGAAGGGCGGAGGGTTCTTAATTCGCTTCGGTCCGTAATGCTAGACCCTAAACCTTACTTCGGTTGTTTTCCTGACGCCGGCCCTCCCTTCCTTGTTCACCGGAACCGGAGAGCTCTCGGCTCGCTGCTTTGATGGCTGCCCCGGGCTCAGGAACAGGTCACCTTCCTTTACGACTTAGGGTCTTTTTTGGGTTCCTGTATAAGGGCTCCCTTTAAACGGATCTATTCCTAAACCCTAGACCCTCTTGGGGTTCTGTGCGGGTTTATCGTTGAGGGGCTTCAGGGGTTTAAGGGGTTTGCGGTTTTGGGCTTCGGGTTTGGGGATTTAGGGTTCGGTCTTGCGGTTGAATGGGGGCTTGGGGCTGCTGGGATTGCAAAACAGGCTTCCTCGGTAGAAGCTTGATAAGGACTGCATGGGGCTTTATCACTTTCTTTCCATGAGGGCCTTCGTTCGAGAACTTCCGAAACCTAATACAAGTACCTGTACCTTATCTTAATCCTACACCCTAAACCCTAAACCATCTTATAGGTGATCCTGACGTCGAGGTAACCCCAAGCCCTAACCCAAGCCTGAACCAAGAAACTCCGCATCGTTGAACCCTGTTGGGTTCGGAGACCCTGCTTGTGTTTAGGGTTTTAGGGTTTAGTGTTTGGGGTTTTAGGGTTTAGGGCATTAGGGTTTAGGGTTTAGGGTTCAGGGTTTAGCCGTGACTCAATGGTAACATGGGAATGGCTCGTTTGACAAATTGCAAACGTCAGCATCGGCTCATCGGCGCAGATTGCCATAAATGCAGGTAATATATGGGGCCTGAATCAATAGAACAGACTATTGTACAGTTATATCACGGTACGGAACTGTAAGTACAGCTGTGCATAGCTATACTAGAGTAAGCAAGCCTAGAGAATGGTACTGGCCATTGTTCGTTTTAGTAAAGGGTGTTGGCAGACGCAGAGGTGTGTACTTATGGCACGTATTGCTTCTTGCTTTGAAGAGCTAGGTTTCGGGTTTAGGGTTTAGGGTGAGGGGTTTATACATCAAAAATTCTGAGGGCTCGCCATCTCCTGATCCATGCCACCAGCGCTACACCCCAAGATGCGAACTACGTCCACTGCCCTTTACGCCAGAATCAATTTGCATGCTGACTATCAGAAAGCATCCTATTTATGTGTGTATAAATATATGTAGTACATATATGTATATATATATACACACACATATACATATATATATATATATACATATGTATGTATATATATATAAGTATATATATATAAGTATATATAAATAAGTATATAAATATATAAGTATATATATATATAAGTATATATATATAAGCATATATATATATAAGTATATAAATATATAAGTATATAAATATATAAGTATATATATATATACTTTTATATATACATATATATATATATGCATGCATGCATGCCTGCATGCCTGCATGCATGCATGGATGTATGTAGAATCGTGCATGGCGATAGCACGAGAAAACTTAAGATTTCAAGGGAACACATACGTGTTCAGCCCGGGAGCCATCAGCCAGGGCACAAACACACCGTAGCGCACACTGCACAAGAGTCTAGGGTTTAGGATGTGGTGCGGTTTAGGGGTCATGCATCAGCTCATTGCATTTCGGGTTGGTGTTTTGACAGGGTCCCTAAACCTTAAATCCAGGGTTAAAGGTGGGGCTGAGGTTCAGTCGCTGACAGTTGGCTGCAGCTTTACTGACGGTGTGTTTGGTAGCATCCCAGCTTATGCACCTGCCCTGCAGGCACATGAGCGTGCATCCACCGGTGCCGGGGGCGGCAAAAACAAGCCTCAATCTCAAAGATCGCCTCATTTGCAGGAGCATGGAACCCTGACAAGCAAGTATTTACGCTGGGCTAGATGGAGCTCTAAGGAATCTAGCTGAGTACCTTCCAAGAAGTCCCAACTTCGTCGATCTCATTGCACCTTGTGCTCTGACCCGATTGAGGGGTAAGGATTAGGAAGTCTGGGGCTTCGCGTTTACAGCTTCGTGTTTCGAGTGTATAGAGTTTACAGGTTGGGGTTAAGGGCACTCTGCGGCCCTGTTGTGTAGGAACAGGAAGTCAAGGCACACCATGGCTTTGTTCAATGATCTTGGCCCTCGACCCTAAACCCTAAAGCCGGCAGACTTCGAGATCTGGCAGCCCTATCATGTCCATGCAACGTTGGGGACGCATCACGCGTTTTCCCCCAAAAGGTGCTGACATATAGGCTGCGAATGCCAAGAGACACCCTGCTCCCAGGAATGAAGGTTCAGCGTGTCGGGCTTGCAGTTGCAGGGACACTTTCGTTCGTGACGAGGCTGTATAGTTGAGGGTATCTGGTGATCTGGGATTTTCCTATGATCTGAATATCCAAACCCCCACATAAACCCAAAACTAAGGGTACTCGCGGACACCCCTGGCTTTAGCTTTTTGAGTTTTCCGACATAGCTACCAGGGTTTAGAGTCTGTCTGAGTTTAGCATAGGCTCTAGGCTGTATAAATCGCTGTTAAAGCTTGGCAGGGTGTCGTCCTGACATCGGAAGAGCGCACAGAAATGCATTACAGGACGCGGAAAGACCTTGTTGGCAGTAAATGCTCACGCTAAGGCTCAAAATAGCCCAAAAGCCCTATATTGTCCTTGAGCCTAAACCGTCTCAAAACATGAGTCCTTAGAGCCTTATAGTAGCTTATCATCAATGCAGCACGCTCTCACGTTATAGGCTTTGAGACTCTAACGGTCCATGTACCCCTCTTTTGCCGTAAGGTAATCTCCATATAGGTACTTTATGGTGGGGCCGAAGCATATGGGCAGTTCTCTAAATTAGGGTTCCTTGTAGGGGTCCTTTTGTGGGGGGTGCCGGCCTAGAAAGGGACCATTATTTAGAAAACTACCCTCATCCTGGGCCCAAGACCCAACCCTTAGCCTTGCACTCGGCTCAGGGTTAGTAAGGGTTCGGGGTTTAGGGTTTATGGTGTAAAAAAAACAACTCGTATTACTTATTTGTCCAGCTTCCAAGGGAGACTAAACGTTAAACTTTGGAGCCTATTGGGGGTTACTAGAATACCCAACCCAGGGTCAAGGGATGCCTAAATACTCAGTAAAGTTGCCCCCGTTTCCCCCTAAAGTCCTTACTCTAAGTATTCTACCCCAAGATACTCAGTAAAGTTGCCCCGTTTCCACCTAAAGTCCTTACTCTAAGTATTCTGCCCCAAGATACTATTCCAAGTATTACCCTAAACCTGAACCCCTAAACCCTAAAGCCCGAACCCTGGGTTGAGGTCTCAGCTTGCACTACCGCTAACCTGAGGAAGGACTCTCGAAAGCAACTGGGAAGCCAATTCTTGAACACTCAACCCTGACCCTAAACCCTAAACCGTTCTTGAACCCCAACCGGTAAAGTGGGTTTAGGGCTTAGGGTTCAGGGTTTACCCCCACTCAGGAGATACTGAACCAAGTCTTACTTCTATGCAGTCAGAATCCTGGCACACTTCCGTGCATAACTGACAAAAACGGGGGGGGGGGTGTCTGGGCTGTTCTTGGCTGACCTTCTTTCTTGAAGCATACAACCTACATGATCTTGCACAAATATACGATGAACACAAATGCCTGCAACGCTTAGCTTGAGAATGCAGGTCTCGATCTGCCAAGATGCCAGCACGAGTAAAATGCAGCCCCTTAACCCCAAAACCTGAACCCCAAACCCTAAACCCTAAAGTATCAATCGTCCAACTCACGGGTGATACCACGACTCTCAGTAAGCACAGTAGGCTAAATCGAGTTACTTTGCCTCCAACTTGCAGAAGCATGGTGCTGCTAGTTCTAGAACAATGGAAACTGCAGCGTTGGGCATCGGCATAGGAAACATCGGTCGGGCTTCCGAACGTACCAAAAGACCATACAGCTTGTCACTATACCCATCCTCCGAACTGCAGCCTTGATTCTATAGTTGTATCATTATACACACATCTTCTGCCATACACTTGTAATGATATCATGTATTCTACTGCGGGACTGGCCTGGAGGCGACCTGGTTTCGCAAACCGCGAGGCGCAGGGCAAGGGAACTAGTGGCGTAATTATGCTTGCAGCTTGCACACTCTTGAACGCACATTGGGGTTTAGGGTTTAAGGTGTGGGTGAATCCAGAACCCTAAATCCTAAACTGACCCAACCCCCGACCCTGAACGCCAAAGCCTTGCAATAATTCTGGAACAATTTCCGTGGGCTCCTGCCGGACTTAAGACTCAACCCTAAACCTGATAGATCCCTTTTTGACCCCTTTGGGGAACCCTTTCAGAGTGTCTATTGCTTCCGCGTTTCGAAATCGTAAACCCCAAACTCTTTCTTCCGGATGTCGACTCATTCTGGGGTTGTCGAGGTTGGGATGAAGATGTTGCTTCGACCGAAGACGTGTAACTCTGATGCTTTGGGATTCATGTGGTTTCCCTATTGTTACTATGATTCTTTGTATTGTTATTATCATTATTCCTATTATTACTGCAATCATTAATACTCTCTCAACAGTGATAATAATAATAACAGGTGCTATTGTTAATCTTAATGTTAATATTGATGTTATGACTATTGCTCTTATTTTTTGTAGGGTGTTCATTGATATAATTCGCATTATTACTACTGTTACGATTACTGAAAAACTATCATTGCTGAGAATTTGCTGTTCTTATGTCTGTTCACATTACTGTGATTCCAGCATGGAGAAGCCTGAGCCGCATGGCAGCCAGGAAGCAACCGCGCGTCGCAGGATCATCTTGGGTATATCCTCAGGATACTTGCAGAAGTGCTAGCCGCCGTGAGAAATGGATCCAAACCACCACCATCATCACCACCAGGACCATCATGATCGACATCTTCAACAGCACCAACATCATCGTAAGAAGCATCAGTATCCCTATACCCACAGGCTACAGCTACCAGCAATCGTCATCGTCATGGCCACAATCGTAATCACCCTCTTGACCACGGTACATATCATGGTCGCGGCCACCATTATGAGAGCACCATCGCCCACGTGTTCATCATCGTCGCCGGCATCTCCAAAATACTAGCTTCGTACATCATACCCGTCAGTATCGTCAGCATCATCATCATCATCATCATTATCAGCAGCAGCACCCTCTTGATTGGCGTCGTCGTCACTTCACCATCATCCCAATCTTGTTTTGTCACTGCAGCACCCGTGGAACTTTACACATTCAACCTGGCGTCCGACGTCCTAAGCCTTAAGCACTGTGCACGCATGCGAACACAACAGTCAGAGTCAGAGTCGAAGTAACNNGTAACAAGTGCCGCTCCAAGAAACAAATGCAAATGCAGTCCAGCCATAGGGGTCACAGCATTGCGAAAGGAAGCTCAATATGCATAATGCTAGCGCTGAAGCAGCAACAACAACAAGAAACACCAACAACAACAACAACAGCA
>CAJNJA010063908.1:9095-23193 GCA_905231915.1 Symbiodinium necroappetens
GGGTTTAGGGGTTCAGGGTTAAGGCTTACTTTGGGTTTAGAGTTCAGGGGTTTAGGGTTTAGGGTTCAGGGTTCAGGCTTACTTTGGGTTTATAGGGTTTGGGGGTTTAGGTGTCAGGGTTCAGGGTTAAAGCTTACTTAGGGTTCAGGGTTAAGGCTTACTTAGGGTTTAGGGTTTAAGGGTTTAGGGTTCAGGGCTTTCGATTTAATAATAAGTCTTACTCAGGGGCTGAGTAGGTAACCTTTAACTTTTTTGGTGCCTCTATAACCCTACTAGAGTTTCAACAGGAAACCTAAACCCTAAACCATGAACCTCGCCTGGCTAGTCCGGGTTGTGAGAGCGTAAACCCTGAACCGGAAAGGTTAACTTTGTTTGGTTTAGGGTCCGCAGGCCCTCAGCTTTGTGGCTAAGGGGACAGGGGTGGATATGATTTGGGGTTTCGGGTTCATGGGGTAGGGGTGGTAAATATGGGTTTCATGGCTTCTGTGGGAGGGTTTTATGGTGTTTGTCAGAACTGTGCAAGATTTCTGTAGAGGTACCGTAGGGCCGTAGGGTTTAGGGGTACTTTAGGGTTTAGGGGATTTGGTGGGTTTATAGGGGTATATGTATGGCTCCTTTTATAGTTAGTTCTGCAAAGGACCTGTACAGGGTGTATGCGAAGAAAAAGACAGAAGGAACTCGAATTAGGAGTTGGGGTTGTTTGACTCCGGTTTGTGGGTGACTAGGCACTACTGAGGTTCAGGCACCTGGGTGTTTTAGGCTGAAGGGTTCAGGGCTTGAAGGTTTTCAATTTTAGGGTTTTGGATGTTTTGCATTTCGTGTTTAAAGAAATCTCGGGAAATAGTGTTCTCTTGGTTTTGAGGTTTCAAGGTTTTCGGAGGTGGCTGCCTCATCCTGCATAGTCCCGCGGTCCAGATTCAAAAGGGCTCTGTGGTGGTCTAGGGTTTGGGGCTTTACGGTTTTGGCCACTCCCTCACTCACTCACTCACTCCCTCCCTCCCTCCCTCCCTCGCTGGCTCACTCACTCACTCACTCACTCTCCCACACACACACACAGAGACACGCACGCGAGAGCAGACCTGCAAATAGACAGAGCTGCACTTTGATGCAGGCAGTAGGTTTGTAATCTGGTAACAGGTCAGTGCAACGGAGCTTCCTCGTAAAGGAGGAAGCTCGAATAATCAGAAATCTTGTTCGTTGGAGTTCCGTCGTAGAAGCATATTATAACGTATTCCGAGACTATTATGATGACTAAGATCCCTGTATTTTGGTTTGCGTCATCACAGTTCTGAGCGTATGGAACCGCAGGCGCCACGATGCATCGCAGCTGCTGCTGCAACAGCGGCTGCTACCACAGCAATGAGTGGCCGAAGCCTTGAACTTAGCCGGTCAGCGGGTTCAGAGTATCGGGTTTGAAGGGTCAGACATGGCTCCGAAAATGCCACATGTTACCCTACCGCAATAGCCTCGGCTCATGAGCGCGGTGGGCATGCCATGTGCAGGGGTTAGGACACAGCTTGCAGAGGCAACATCTCGAACCCTGACCCATGTCTCTTGCATTTGTCGCTTCTTTGTTGGAGTGGGCTAGGGTTTGCCGCCCAAGCCATGATAGGAGCGAGACTTTCGAATGGATATGGCAGTATGGCAGTCGCAGAACATGACAAGGATGGCCCTCCCATTGTTTACCCACAGACTGACAGACCCCGAAACAGCGGGATCCCTGTCGTAGAAATTTCAGAAAGCCTAGCAGAAGTCGTTCTCAAATCCTTCTCCTCTACTACAGCCCTAAACTCTGAACCCCTAAACCCCGAACCCTCAAATGCTAAATTCTAGGTTCAGTGTGGGAATCAGATCGAAAAGGGCCGCCAAAAACAGCAAAAACAAGCAAACTTCAGAACATAGACAGACAATCCTAAAGCCTAACCCTTGTGCCGAGGCCGCGGACGACGAAGTGTTGAGCCACCGCGGGCTCTGTGCTCTGCAGGCATTCAGAGTCCAAGGCATTGCTTTGCGCTTATTTAAATGGTCTAAGGATCAGGGGACTAGAAAGTACGATGCAAATTCTACGTGCTGGCATTGTAGTTGTCCTGTGTAGTAACTCTTTCCTTTTTTCCTTTGCCTTAGAAGTGGATCCCAGTTTGCGTGTTAATTACCTGCCATGCAGAGCCTTCGGAGCCTGCCATGCGGGAGACAAAAAGCAACCTAAATTGCTAAATCTTCGCTCTAAGCCCTGAGCCCAAGTTTGAGAACTTCCGGTTCAGAGTTTGACAGTTTCGGGATGTTAAACTGCCCAGCAACTAAGCGCACAGCCATCGAATGCCTTCAATTTCTTGTGTCCTGGTATTAATGTCGCAGGGATTCACACACCGAAATCAAACTCGACTAGAGCACTTGTTGCTACCTCCTGCGACAGTATGTCCGCTGGATGCAAGGCCTGGGTTTGCCTGATCGAGGCAGATGCCACATGTAGACTTCACCTGAAGAAATTGTATCTAAGCATATCAACAAATTTGACCTTGAAGCCCTAAAGCCTCCTCCTTGAACTCCTTGAACCTTAAAACTACACCCAGCTCAACACCGAACCATAAGAACAAGCCTAAGCCCTAAAAGCGAACCCTCAGCCTCAACGATCCAATGCGAAATCCCGAGAGCTGAGGAAACCGAGTATCACCTTCGCACAAAGGTCGTTGGAGGCCTGAGTGGAACACGTTGCGGCGTATTTGGGGCTTAGGGTTGTAGGGTTTTAGGGCCAGGGGCCATTTGCGCGGCTGAAAGTGTCGGGGTTCATGAAATTAGGGCGCTTGAAATTGCCGTGTTCAGGAGGTCGGGCTCTAAGTTTCAGGTGTTTAAGGCTTTGGGGCGTAGGGTCGTGAAGACTTCAGAAGGTGTTGCTTCTGGGCTTTATGATGAAGTTTTCGTCTGTTGTTCTGGTTCAGGTTCCTTCCCGGTCTCGGGCTAAGGGCTTGCAGTCGCATGTGCAGGAGGCTTGAGGGCCATGACCGGGTCTCGCCTGCCCGAATTCATAATGACCGCTGCGGAGAAGCAGGTCCTGGGTCGCAGAGTCGTTAAGCTTTGTCAAAACAAGACCGTGGTAACTAAGTGCTATTCCGTCTCAGGGTTTCGTGACGTAGATGTAGAATGAAAGCCACGAAGCCCGTATCAACTGATGTTGAGCCGCTCTTCGTGCTCGTGCAGGCGGGAACCCTTGACGAGCTGCCCTGCTGTCAGCAGAAGTAGTGTAGTATAGTCTGTATAGTATAACAAAATAGAATAAGAAAATAAAAGAGAATGGGTTATATAGTATCAGTATCGTATAGTATAGTCTAGTAAGTAAGCATGATGAACACAGGAAAAGTGCGACTTATCCTTCAGGCCCCTTCATTCACCGTGTGGTAACGATGGGTCACTCTCTAATTTGTAACTTTTTCTTCTATGAGCGATCTAAAGATGAGTATCGGCATCGTGGCCGCACATAGAAGCCCTACTGCAACTGCAAGTCGTGCGGATTCAGATTTCTCAGCGAAGCCGAAGCGAAAAGGAGTACAAGCAACAGGGCCACCCGGAACCCCGAACCCTAAACACTACCCCTAGTCCCAAAACCCTACACCCTAACCCCCTCAACCCAAGACCTGCCATGATACTCAGCGGTATGCGACAGACAGTTTGACAAAGTTCATACCTTGCTGCATCGCACCATGGACCCAAGCTTGCATGCCTTCAACGAAAGCAAAATTCATATGCAGCCACCTGAATGCAGCAATGTCGGACCGAATCCCTAAACCTCAAGCCCAAATCGGAGCCTTGGGTTCGCAGGTGGATGCAGCTGAGGCCTATGCATTGGTGGAGGACCCCAGGTTGTCCAAACTTAGAGTTGGTGTCGGAATGATTGTTTCGCTTTGCCTGAGGGGTCCTCATGATACTTATATTATTATGATATCCCCTCAGATCCTATTCTAATCATACCAATGCCCTATGCTAGGTCGAGGGGCCGAAACTAACGAGCCGCTGTCGTGCTCCTCTAAACCCTAAACCCTAAACCCTGAACCCTGAACCCTAAAGGGTTTAGGGTTTCATAGGGTTCCTTAAAGGGATCTCTTGCTCAAAGCCTCCCCCATCGTCCTCTGACTGGTAGTGGTCGTCGCCGTCGTCGGGTGAGCACCGGTAGTTCTACCACGACTGCTGCTACTACTACTATTGCTGCTACTACTACTACTGCTGCTGCTGCTACTACTACTACTACTACTACTGCGACTACTGCGACTACTGTTACGGTTACTACCTGGAAGCAGGAGATCCGGGCCTTCGCAGTCGCGCGGGACGGCGACGATGCAGCTTGGCCTTCTTTATCCCAGCACCCTCGTGACTCTAAACCCGAAGCTAGGTTTTAGGTGCGTGGGTTGGGGGTTTCTGGTGAAGGGTTCAGTTAGGGCGAACGATGTTTTAGTGATTAGGGTTGAGAGAGAGGCTAGGGGTGTACTGAGTTTAATGCAGTGAATACGATGGGGCCAACCATACGAGTTTTGGGGCTCAACGTTCCGTGTTCCGCGTCATGACAGGGGTTCTTGCACTGGGACTTGAGGGATTAAGCGCTTTGAGTTCAGGGCGCTTTATGGTTGCAGCCGGATTCCCCCAAAGCCTGAAGGCCTTAGCCCAAAAAGCCCATCAAAAAGCCGTTGTAACCCTTACAGTCTTCTGGTGTTCCCTGTATGTAGTGCCCCAGATACCCTAGGTGCATCCTTCAAATCCAGACAAGAAGCGCAAAAACCGGGGTCGTGACTGCACCATGCGGTCCCCCACGCATCCCGCTGCCGATCTCAGTGCTCCGGACAGTGCTATAATTGCACGATAGAGTCTAGGGTGTACGGTTTTGAGGGGACCTCTGCACGGTACATACCCCAGACCCTACACGCTAAACCCTAAGCCCTAAACCCTACAGGCCCTAAATCTTTAAACCCTAATTAAACCCTAAGCCAAAAAAAACTAAACCCTAAACCCCAAAAAACCTAAACCCCTAAGCCTATATACTCGAAAGAAGAGGCCACGGGCACGCGGACGAAGCACTGGACGCAGCGACTCTGCAGAGGTTTAGAGGCCAGAAAGCCGCGTTCTTCGAAGGGTTTAGGGCTTAGTAGGGTGTTTTGAAACAAAGGTTGTTGGAAGTGGCTTGTATCAAGAAAATGGTTACTTGACTGTTTTTCTTAAGGTTTCTAAGAAGGCAGTTTCGAATAGTTGAAAAGTGATATTCAAGGGGTTTGGGGCTTCAATTCAAGGGCTTTCATGCTCCAAGCTTGGGGTGCTTTTTAGGTGGAGGTTTAGGGTCAACCGGGTTTAGGGCTTAGGGTCAGGCTTGAGGATTTTGTTTGTTTCGGGGTTCATGAGGTCCAGGTCTTGCAGCCACAAGGCCACAAGCAGGACCATTCGATGAACTGACCTAGAAGTCTGCATTCAACTAAACTGCCCGGAGAGCCCAACACGCTGTGACAGTGAAGGACGGTTCCTTAGTCAAGGTCTCGGCCCTGCAAGAATAAGGGCCAAGGGCTTGAACCCCCACAATGTGTGGCTCTCTGTCTGTGCGTGTTCGTGTGTGTGCACGGCGAGGCATTCCGAGACACAACGTGTGGTTCTGTGAGTGTGCCTGAGTGTGTGTGTGTGTGTGTGTGCACAGTGCCCCTTGATCCAAGGCCCCACCCCCAAAAATACACCACCCTGAACTTAATCGGTGAATCCGGGCAGCGAAGCCCGTTTTATGAGAGAAGGCGAAAGCGCTGGTGGAGCCGATGATGTTGAAAGTTGCGGCAAGCTTGTTGAGGTTGGTGGGGCGAACAAATCTGCGGAAAAGGGTCCCTGCAGCAACCTTTTCCAAGTCGCCCCGTCATCATCATTCACATCACCAGTGCTATCATCACCCTTATTATCATCATCGCCATCACCATCATTATCATCATCGCCTTAATCACCATCGCCATCAGCAACAAGGTGTTGAGCAGTGGGCTCTGTGTGTGTGCGCGCTGCGAAAACCCACCCTGAACTTAATCGGTGAAGCTGGGCAGCGAAGCCAGTGTTGCGAGAGAAGGCGAATCCGCTGATGGGCTGATGATTTTCAAGGTGGGGGCAAGTCTGTTGGGGTTTGTGAGGCGAACAAATCCGGATTCCAAATCGGACCGTCATCATTTTTGTCATCATCATCGTTATCATCATCGCAATCACCATCGATACCTTAATCACCATCATCAGTCTTTTCATCATCGTCAGCATCCTCGTCATCAACATGTTGAGCGGTGAGTGTTGTTGGAGCTGGGACCTTGATAAAGGAATCTTTTTTAAGGCTCAAATAAACAATCATACCTCTATAGCTTTGCAACTTCCGAAATGTTCCTTGGTTCAGACGTCCGCCCACACATCAAAGCCATCTATGTCTGAAGAAGTGTTCCATAGTTAAACGGTGAATCGGACGCTCTGGGGAGGCTCATCCAGGCCTCCGGCCGTTGCTCCAGGAGGAAGGAGGTCGGGTCGGAAGATGGGCATTGCATTTCACTGCTTGTACGAGGGTTTAGGTTTCAGGAGCTGTGAAATTTCTATTAGCCTTGTTCTGCTTGCTTCTCTCTGAATCGTGCGTAGCTTCCAGAGAAACTCCTTAAGCAAACCCTGTTGACTTGTTTCGTTTTGATACATAGCCCGAAATCCTCTTCTGATTCCGTTGCCTCGGCCATCCCAGCCACCCTAGATACTCGAACTTTCTCAGAAGGCTTGCGAGCTGTGAGGGTCTTGAGGGGTTTTGGGTTTAGGGGTGGGATGACAGGCTGTAGGGCTTCACGCGCATGGAACTGGGCATGAGGGCATGTGCACTGCAGCCAATCCTGAAATCGTGGGTGTTGAGGGTTCTTGTGAGTTCATACTGCCTGTGCAAAAGCTCCCAAACCCTGAATCACAATGCCCCAAACCCGAAGTCTCGAATCCCTATCCTAAACCCTAAACCCTCGCTTGTAGCAGGGGTCGAAGCTGCCTTGTTGGAGCTGGAGACGCGGTCGGAGAAGCACACGAAGATGTTCAAAGGCTTTTGGGTAGTTCTCTAAGCCTAGGCCCCTTTTTGGATCCCAAATATAGTACGGCACCCTTATAAAACGGAGCCTTAAAGGGACCCTAATTTAAAGAACTATCCTTTTGCTGGGTCCTGGGTTTCCCTTCAGGGCCCATTTAAGGCGGTCTTAAAAGGTTCCTGTGAAGGGTTGCAGGCTGGGGTGTAGACTTTAGAAGCACTGCCGATTCGAGATGTAGCCTTAACTCATATTTAAATCCTACAAAACAGGACGACCCTCCCAACTAGCTAGGCGTTAGAGCGCTTGAAGCAATGGTAATTGGATCTACAGGTGGGATCTAGATTTGGTGTTCATCGTTTAGCAGCTTAGCAGCCTCAGCTAGTCCCCCACTTAAGTTTCAAGTGAGCAACCCGGTACCCTAAGCAGCCAGGTCGGATGAACTCATTTCAAAAGGGTCGCAGAATTAGTCATCGTTTGCCTCGGAACTTATCGTCCCACATGAATATGACATAGTATACCCCGAAGCCCCATTCGAACATGAAGGCCTTACAGTTCACCCGAAACCCCACAAACTGGGCCTTAGGAAGTATCTAGCATCGTGCCTCCAGCCATGCCTAGAAGGATGCCACCATATCCTGCTGGACAAATGCTTACAGCGCTCGGTTGTTAGAGTTTAGTGTTGTTTTTTGATAACTTGTAATGACCAGTAGCTGAGAGGGAGAGGTTTATACGGGTTTAGGGTGTGGCATAAACGTAGACCGCAGCAGTTACTAGTTGTGCTCCCCATGTTATCTGCATCTTATAGTTGGTCTGGCGACACTTCCTAAACTCTGCTATGCTATACCGCCCTTAGCCTTAAACCTGAAACCCAGTCAAGGGGTCGGATGTTTAGGCAAAAAGGGGTTTAGGGTTTAGGGGTTTAGGGGTTTAGGGTTTAGGGTTGTGGGACCTGGGGGTATCCTGGGCCCCATGCAGGCCAGATCTCACCCCCGGGAAGCGGATCTTACTTCAACGACGCCAGCTCTTCCTGGTGAGAAGCATAGGGAAGTGTAAGTGTATAGGTAGTACCTGGACCCCAAAAGTATGTAGAATAAGAATGTAGAAGAATAGCCTTTTTAGAGGTTTTGGGCCATTCTTTTACCTACTTTTGGGGGTTTATGTCTAGGCATCTACGGATGACGCTCTGAAACCCCAATGTTCCGCTGGCCCGTGGCGTGAGTGACAGGCATCACCGAGCATCACGCAGCTCTCCGGGAGGGCAATGCAGCAGATGCAGAGGCGCTTGAAGGGTTTACTGTTTCAGGTACCCCCAGGTACCTACTATATAGGGCCTATATAGTAGGAACCTGGGGGGTTAGGGGAAGGGAGGGTTCAAGATTTTGGGGTTCGCAGACGGCGAGGTCACCTTCCCGGGCTTTCCTGTCGGCAGATACTGGTAGCATCTGCAGGAGGTTCAAGATGTTTGGGGTCTTTGTGTTAGGGGAGTGCATCGTCCAATAGTGCCACCTGCAGGAATACAGCGAACAGGCTGCCTACATGGCCGAACAGCATCTCGCCTGCCTGAAATACGTGGGGAGTTTCAGAGAACAGGGAGCCCTAACATATAAGTTCTGCATAGTCATGGGGTTAGGGCTTCGGATCCTCATTCTACCTAGCTTCATAGTTTTTGGGTCCTTCTTAGTGATAGAAGTTAGAAGGAGCCTTAAATGCGTCCACGTTATCCAACTGCCAGGCTCCAGTGCTTCGGAGGGCTCCATGCCACCTTTGCGGCATCATCTTTAAAACCCCTAAACTGACATGAGATGCTTTAAGGCTTAAGTTTTAGGAAGTTCATGTCTAAACTTGACATAAACTGACTTTGCAATATGCAAGGCCTGATGCTGATATAATTCGACCATCGGAAGTGTGGGCTGCAAGGCTCAGGTGTTTTGGGTTTCTGATATGCTTGAAGCACACCTTCAGCCTAGGACACTCAACCTATCCAAAGCCCTGAAGCCAAACCCTACACCCTACGCCCTGTTCCCTAAACCCAACTGAAGAACAAACCACTTGTATCGTATGAGATGCCAAAGCCCGGGTTAAGCCCACGAAACCTCACCCCGACCCTCAGCAACCTACACCTTTAAGGCTCCTTCGTCTATCATGAGTCCTTATACAATAGTTCGAGAAGTTTTTGGGGTATTAGGGGTAATCCCTGAACTATGATACTGTAAGCCCAAACCTGAACAGCCGAC
This sequence comes from Symbiodinium necroappetens, assembly GCA_905231915.1. Taxonomy (NCBI): domain Eukaryota; class Dinophyceae; order Suessiales; family Symbiodiniaceae; genus Symbiodinium; species Symbiodinium necroappetens. The sequence continues at coordinate 18,367 of CAJNJA010063908.1, forward strand.
GAGGTGGTGGATCCGAATCGCCAAGCAACGGATCATCTCTCTCATCGACCAGTACTACCTGCTCACGGGCGAGCAGGTTTCGGGTTTCAGGGGTTTCGGGTTTCCGGGGTTTAGGGTTTAGGGGTTTTAGGCGTTTAGGCGTTTAGGGGTTTAGTTTAGGGGTTTTAGGGGTTTAGGGTTTAGGGACTGCAGTTTACTGCTTCGCGGCTTAGGGCTTATAGGGTTTACGATTAGGCTAAGATTTCAGATTTCGTTTCAGACCTTATGAGAGCCATTCCCGTAAAGCCCCAGGCTGTACACACCCTAAGGTAGCTTCTTGCTGTCGGCCTTCTTTTTGAAGGCCTCTCGCTGTCACCCCAATCTGACGGCCTCCATATCCCGGTCTTTTGTAATCATCCGGACCCTTAACTCACAGCTCAAGTCCAATAACCCCAAACTCTACACACCTCCCTCTCCTTGCCCAGATGCGCCGCGGCCATCCGCGCTGGGCATTCCCCCGGGAATCGCTGGCTTTGCCGAAAGGTCAGGGCTTTGGCAATTGGCGGGTCGCTGTTTAGGATTTGAACTTTCGGGAACCCTAAACCCTAAGCCCTAAACCCTAAACCCCTAAGCCCTAAACCTCTGTGTCTGTGTGTGTGTGTAGGATGTGATGACACAAAGGTCTTTGGTCGCTTCGGAGCGTTTTGGGTTTTGAAAGGGCTTCATAAACCGTTTAAGGCTACGGGCCCCCCAGCCTAAATAATCAGCCATATCACTCCCGTATAGTCCCTAATCTAAGTAGATTAAGTATAGTCTGATATCCCCACAAACTCCTTGCTCTAATTGCTAAGGCACCCAGATTGTATTTATTGCAGGAGTTTTCAACCTTTTCGCCATGCCCTGAAGAACTTCGCTGTTTAGGTCAGGGCTTTACTCCATGTATGGTTTTGTGTTGTCGAGCTAAGGAATGTAGGGTGTAGGGTTCACGGGGATTCCTGGCTGGCAGCTTCAGCTCGTACCTCATGTCATGTTCATCGGTTTCGGTACAGTTTATGTTCATTCGTCAATGGAGTACGGTACATGGCAGTTAAGTTAAGGTTGTATGCCCCGAGCTGCGTCGGGTTTGCCTAAGCTGTAAACCTGTCGTGTCGATCCCTGATTCATACACTCCTTCCGCCCTACTCTAAGCCTGCCGTCTCAACCGAAGCCCGAGGACCGAAACCATGACACTTGAGGACCTTTGGTACGCCGAGCCACAAACCCTAGAGCCGTTAGCCCCCAAATCGCAGAATAGTGAAGCCCCAAGCCCCAAAGCCGTAGAGTCAGAAAGCTTATAAGGTCTACAGTTCTAAACCCCAATCCCTACGAATCCCAAATCTCTGAGCCTGCGGCCGCAAGGACGATTCTCTCAACTCGAGGCCCTAAACCCTCAAAGCCCAAAGCCTGAAGCTCTTGATAAAGCTTCAAGCCCGAATCCTCCAAACCTTTAACCCGAAACCTTTCAAGTGAATGGCTACGTCCCTGAATGCAGCTTTCCAAAGAAGCGTTTGCCCTGGAGGTTGGGTGAAGTACGAGGTGAAGGGTCGCACTCTGCCGCTCTTGCAAAAGACTTTTCTTCCTTCAAAGGGGGTTGGGAGGGGGACGTTCAAATGCTCTGGAAGGGCTCTACCAGGGCTCTGATGTTGTGATTCGTGTTGTTCTTCTGATTAGCAATCAACTTTGTCTTCATGTTGTCATCATCACTGTTACCGAAATTTACAGTAACGGCTTTGTGTGCAGTTGCGGGTTCCGTCGATGATCACTTCAGGCTCCTTTGCTTTTAGCCTCGACGTAGCTTTTCGAGCGAGGCATGGGGACAGACGCAGCACGGCTTGGAGTATTTGTATGGGTGCTCGGCTATTCGATGGATCTCGAGATCTCATGAGCTGATACTGTCTCCTGGGCACGACTTAATCTTGTGGATCTCACTTGTAAACCCTCCCAAACAAGAAGGACCAACAAAAACACACACACACACCCACCACTTCAAACAAACGGCAAAAGCCTAAACCTTGAATGATTTGCTGCAGAGCACGAGAAACCAGTTTTGAAGGCCTCGGCCTCAGGTATTGGAATCCAGAGAAGATGAAAATGGAGACTCGAGCATCGTGGCTGCAGCGAGGCCCTTTGGGAATTGGAACACACCGTAGGGCCATGAATAAATAGTTGGATGCCTGTGGACTTCCTACTATAACTATGCAACGAACGGCTTTGGGGCCTTGGGGCGGAGAGAGCGAGGGTGGAACTTGGGATTAGTCAGTAGAGTTTCGGGCTTATGGCAGACCGTGCAGGGCTTCAGCTTGTAAAGGTACTTAATTACACGGAGAATATGGAGGATCTCTGAATGCAAGGAAGGATAGGTTGAGAATCATGTCTTCAATAGCTCCAAGGGCCCAAACCCTAAACCCTGAAATCCTTGAAAGTTAAACTCAAAGCGCGGGGGCCCCAACGACCGCAAACACTAAAGCGTTTCTCGATCATAACGGAGCCCTCATTAGGAACGGCTGCAGCAGGCAGCTAAGCAACTGTTTCAAGCTATATACAACCAAGCCCCAAATCAAGGCCCGTGTAGTAGGGGTTTCCGGCTGACTGCAAGGCTCCAATTCCTGCAGAAGGAAAGGAGCCACCCTCTCCGAAAGATCCGCCGGTGAGGCGGCAACGAGGGATCGCAGAGTATCCCTAATTCAGGGTGTTGGTTCTCGCTTTGGGGCGGCGGATGTTCCACCAACCGCCTTCAAACCCTAAACCCCGATAACTCCGGAAATCAGTGGAGATGTGCCCTGCATGTTAGGAATGCAATTTTTTGTTACACGAAGGCTACACTCTCGAACCTTGTGCGACTCTTAAGCCCCACTTGCAGCAATAAGCCTCGAACGTGCCACAAAAAATTCTCAAGACCAAGATTTAAAGACCCTTAAACCCCATAAGGTTTAAACCAAACGACACTAAACTGTATCTCATTATTAATTATTGCCATCGTTACTGTTCCTTATTCTGTTTACTACCAGTCTTCTTCTCGTTGTTGGTAGTACATTTCTTCTTGAAAGGATAATGACTACTGCCATGTTTATTGTGTTTGCATTGGTATTCTTACCGTTTCTTACCCTTAACTATTGCCATAAACCCCCCCGCCATGCTTGGGACCTCGGCTTTGCCCGTTCACTAGGATGTACGGCTTAAGGTTTAGAATTATGTCAGGGTACACTAAGTCGAGTGTGCTGTTTATGCACACTATTATTCAGTCATGAAGACTTACGTAGACAGGAGCAGAGTGTGCATATATATATATGCATGTATGCGCCAGTAGATAAGCAAGGCAATGTTTGCATAGACAAAGCCCACAAGCCCAGGCCCTACTATAGCTTAGGACCCAAATCAACCTGACGCAAGGGCTGTAAGCCCCGAACCCCTGAACCAGCATTTTAGCATTAGCTGGTCAGGATTGCTGGTCGAATATCGGGGTTCTAGGATTTATAGATGTGTTAGGGCTGAGGGGCTTTAGTGTTTAATTCGGCACCTACACCCAAAACCCCCTAACCCCCAAAGCCCCCATAAACCCCGAAACCCTCCTTGCACAGCTCCAGACAGGTTGCTGGATATCGGCAGTAACACGAACAGCTTTCTCGAGTTTCCCTTCCACGTGACGGCGCGGGGGGCGTAAACTCTAAGGGCCTTTAGGGTTTAGGGCGCACCTTAACGAAGGGACCCGATGACGAAGCAGGGAGGGCTTAGTCGGTGACGCTTCGGTGTCATTGCCTCGAGTCTTGGATGCTCTGTGTACTCCTGTCAGTCAGCAAGTATACGAATCCACAACCCATCTTAGTAACCCCACTTACCAAGTCGAAAGAGGCCAATCCGTATAAGTCGAAGCATCTAATCAGAATCTAAACTCCAAAACCTGCAGGCTCAGCAGCCTAAGTCCATAAACTTACAGCAGTCTTACAGCCCACCAGCCGCCTAGAGCGAAGCTCAAGGATCAGCCCGACGTCGGTCTCGTGGTTAAGCTTCAAGCTGTTTCACCGAGGCTTTCTCAAAGGCTTGTGGCAGGACTCTGTAAGGGTTTATGCTCAGGGCGAAGGAGGCAGTCAGCAGAAACGAAGTAGAAGAAACCGTATAGGCTTCAGGGTTTTTGGATTTTAGGGGATTTGGGTTCAGGGTTTAGGGTTTTAGGGTTTAGGGTTTGGGGTTTAGGAGTCTCCTCCATAGCTGCGAAGCTCCAGCACCCGCAGGGCAAGCTTTTGTCGACAGCCGGACCCCCACGCGTTCCCCGAAGCTCACACAAGGCCCTAAATACCAGATGCCAACACCCTGCAAAAACCCTAAACCCTAAACCCTAAAACCCTAAACCAAGCACCCTACGGGTAACTACACCAGACCCCAGAGAACCGAAAGTTCCTAGGGTTCCTGATAATCGTTTTCCTTGTAACACGTAGAGTTCCCCTTGAAGGCTTGAAAGCCCCCAACCTTAAATCCTACAGCCACAAGCTTCCCAGAGAACCCAATACCCCTTAATGAAGGAATATACCTTAAAATATAGGGGCGGCCTTAATATTATATGATTTAAGGGTATATTAAGGAATATACTTCAAATCATAGGGGCCTTCATATTATATGATTTCAGGTATATATTCCTTAGTTCAGGGGTATTGGGTTCTCTGGCTTCAAAGGATCCTATACTCGTCTGAAACCCGTGTACGACCCGAATAAAACCCCTTATAGCACCCTCTCCAAAACTAGTATGGGGGCCTTAACAATTACCTTTTTGTTTTGTGTTTCTTCTTCGTTTTTTTTTTTTTTAGGGGGGGGGGG
>CAJNJA010063919.1:0-19339 GCA_905231915.1 Symbiodinium necroappetens
GCTGCTGCTGCTGCTGCTACAACTGACGACCAAGACAACTGCGAAGGTTAGTTTTGGATATACACCATGGCGATTCTGATGACAATTGTGGAGTTGTTTTGATGGTCACCATCATCGTCGTCATGGTTGTCGCCATCATCTTCATGATGGTGCTCATTGTCTCGCCAGAAATGCGTGGTTCATGCTTAATGAGGACAGTGGCATCGGTGCGAGCCGTGCAAAGGCACTAAACTAGGCATGGTCATACTGACGATGACCAAGCAAATCAGTGAATAAAACACCGATCCTGTCTGCGAACCATGCTGCGAAAAGATTGACAATGCAATAAAGGAAAGTTTATCTTGTGATGCGTATGGCCTGTATCACTGTTTAGCTTCGAGTGAAGCCTGCCTTCCAGAATGTTGCGAAGTTCGGACGGCCGCCAGCATCTGGCGTGAGCTTGTCCGGGCAAAGCCTGCTGTATCCAGAACAGTTCAGGAGTTATCTACTATCGAATTCAGGGGAACCTCCAAGCTTGCACAGGGAGATTTTTGCGGGGGCAGTATGGCCACCATGTCACCATGGCTGTTGCATGTTCGTCAGCAGCAACACCGCCTTCTCCTCCGCACTCCAGCTCCTGCTCCTGCTGCTCCTCCTTCTCCTCATCGTGAGCATCACGTCATCACCAGCATCATCCTCATCATCATCACCACCACCACCTCCGCCGCCACCTGTTGTACCATCATAAGATAGCGCGCAATGACAGCGTGCACGTCGTCAGGGTTCGGGAGAGCTGTGCTAAAACCCAGATCCAGATGCTTCCAAAGTGCAAAGCTAGGGAACAACTACCGAAGTCATCCAAACGATAGATAATAGAGTGGACCTAGGATGGCCTATGGGAGCGATCGGACTCTAGGACGCATGGTGAAGATGTGCCCGCCATTCAGAAGCAGCGCGTCGCCTGATGACCTCGTACAGTAATATGGCAATGCGCTGATCTCTTGCCCTCTGCTGACTTTCAGGGATCAGAAACCCTAAACCCTAAATCAGAATTACGGACCGGCCTGGCCTGTAGAGGCCGTTGATGCCCGGGGTCTTGAAGCCGCTCACTCTGAAAGCCGCCGGAGTTTGATGAGTTTGTCTGGAGCTCGCCACAGAGCTTCCTTGGCTGCGTGCTTGTCGGCACATGCACTTGTTGCCAGGGGCCTTATTGGCCTATAGGCTGCGCTGGTTCGAGTTTGTTGCAGCAGCCCCACGCGATGTGGTTCAATGACAATCGGTTGCCATCTCAACCTCCGCGTCCAAAGTCGTGCAAGTCGACCCTATAACGGTGTGATGAGTATAGTAGAAACATGATATGTCCAAACCTTCCTCTGCTGCAAGAGGTTTACGCCTCTGTGTAAGCATTTGTGAGAAGGGTCGCACGTCAGCACCCGGTTGCACGGATTCACGTTTCAAGAGGTGTGCATCCTTCTGCCTCCGCATGCAAGCACTCCGGCCCAACGCCATAGGTGTTCAGTACTATTACTCTGCTAGGCTGCTAGTTACTTAGTAATCTCACTAGTTGTCCTGGTGGTACGAACTGCACTCGCTCTGGATTCAGGTATTGCTATTGCTGTCCTTCTGAATGTCAGAGCCGGGCCACCGTTCTCCGCATGCACCGCATCAGCCGATGCTCTTGGCGCCTGTGGAAAAATCGAGGCACTGCGCCCTGCGCTGGTGCCAAAATCAGGTTGGATACTCCGAGCAGGGTCCCCGCATCTGATCAACACAATCACTTCTGAGACTCGGAACTCCAGCCTCCAAACGTTGCCCCTTAAACCCCGCGTATGCTGGCTTGCCAGGATCCGGGCAATCAGAACTAACCTCCCAGTTTTTGCAGCAGGCTCTGGATGAAGGAATCCGACAACAGGTCTGAACCGTTGCTTCTATGACGAGTACGAGAAGTCGAAGCAGCAACAGCGGCAGCGGGAACGCGAGCAAGAGGAGCAACAACAGGTGGAGCCGAGCAGAAGTACATTTCGCGGTGATAGTTCTGCTTGCAAGCAGCAACAGTGCCAGTAAAAGGATCAGCGGGAGGAGTACCCTTTCTAAACACAACTCAAAACCAATTCAGGTGTTGGTCTCCTTCTTAAGCCTTGTTGATCAACCAAACCTACCGTCCTCGGCATCATGTTGCTCAACATCATCATCATCATCATGAAACACACGAACTTGGAGCTTAGCGAAAACTGCAAATGCCCATGCTCAACTCCCCCGTCTGGCCTCTTGGTGCGCCGCTTCCTTTCTCTTCTTGCCTTTTGCAGATTTCTCATCGCTTGAACTGGACCTGCGCTTCTTCTTCTTCCTTTTGGCAGGCTTCGAATCACTTGAGCTGGAACTGACCTTCTTCGTCTTCTTCCCCTTGGTGGGCTTCTCGTTGCTGGAGCTTGAACTTGAGCTGGACTTTCTCTTCTTGTCTTTCTTGCGCTTGGTGTCCTTTTTGGTCTTCTTCCCCTGGTCCTCCTTTTTTGCTTTTTTGTCCTTCTTTGCCTTTTTGTCCTTCTTTGCCTGCTTGTCTGTCTCATCCTTTATCGCCTTCTCTTCAAGGTTAACCTGCTGCTCGGTTTGGGGCGGTGGATCTTTTCTGACCTTGTTACGCGAAGCTGCTCCGCTGGCAGGAAGTCCACGGGCATCTGCCAGCTCTTGGCGGAGGCCACGCGCCCAAGCCTCTCTGTCCTCGTATACTACGATGATCCCCCAAAAAACAAATCCATACATCCACGCCCCTTTTCACGACAATTGATATGCCTCTGGCTTCGCGGCATGTGATTTTTTCAGACTTGTCGCCTTGACTGGAGGCATCTTGGCAGACCAGCTCCATTCGATCGGATGGCCTGGCCTCATGGCAACATGCCGGGCAGATGATCAGACTGCATGCCGAGTCAAAGGGGCAAACCCACGGAAATCTCGGTTCATGCCTCCAAGGTGCGAGATTCCAAAGTGGCCTTTGTTGGCGCACCTAATCCTGAAGAGCCCCAACTCCATCCATTCCATGTGAGGGCTCATTTTTCCACCACAGCCTTTCACGCCCTCAGCGCAGAGTCATGCTCTCACTTGGCTTCATCAACCGGGGCTATTCTGGCTTCTGTACCCGTGCTCCGAATTTAGAGCAACCTTCATGACCCTGCAGAAACTCGAACGTTACCTGTCAGCAAAGGCTCGCATTCGTCCGGAAGCGCGGGCCGCTCTGGACGGTCCATGCCGTTGCAAACGTCGATACTGTACTTTGGGGCTATATATACATATATAGAAGGTTGGACAGTGCAGAGATGTACAGAGCATAAAATTACATGCCCTCGACAGCCAGGACTGTGACTGTGATAGCTTCGTATTGCCGTGTGATTTTTCAGCGAATGGACGAGTCGTCTTTATGCTGATTGGAGCCGCAATCGCCGCTGAGCAAGAAGCACATCAAAAACGAGTCAGCTCAAGGTTATCTTCCGTGTTTACGATGCACGTTGGGGTTTGAGTGGCGTTTGCACGGCAAAAAACAGTCCTAAATCTGCTTTTGGCGGCAATCTGAGCTGGCAGACCTCCAAGCCAAAGAAGAGCTGGAAAACCCATCACTCCTGCAAGGAGACAGTCGCGACTGCCTGCTGTAATGTAGGGCTTCGAGCAGTTGAAACTCCAAAGAGGGCTGGCATCGAGGATTGGGGACGGCATTAACCAGGCAGTCCTGTCCATTTGGGGCTTTTCTTCCGAATGCCTTGCCGACATCTGTGCATCGCAGGCAAAACTTGACAATGCCGAAACCACCCAGGTTCAGCAACAACTTGAAACCCCGAACCAGTTGAGGCAAGAGCCTTGGGTGGCAGCGGAGTCGGTGGTGCTGAACTCCTGCGGCAAAGAGTGCTAACGGCAAGACCCACATCAACCGTCCAAGGCGGAAAAGCTTCCGAGATCCAAATTGAAGCCACTTCCACCCGAATCCCAAAAATCATCCAGCGGCCGTTGAAAGCCCAAACACTACAGCACCAAGGTTTTGATCCTGCAGCCCCTCACTCCTTTCGAACTCACCCGACCCCATCCAACCCCAGTACCGACCTGTGGGAGGCGACTCACGCAGCAGTGAGGTGACCTCGGGGACAGGTGCAGGTTGTCTTCGAAAACTCAGCACTGCATTGACGGCCAACTCGCTCAAAAATGATGCATTCTCTTAGCACCCCTTCCCGGACCAGGCATCTGTGTGTCTGTATAGCCTGCATAGCCTATAGCAGCTATAGCAGCATGACCACCCGCGCAACGAAAGGGAATGACAGATCGAGAGACAGAGAGAGAGAGAGAGAGAGAGAGAGAGAGAGAGGGAGTCAAACACCGACTTACCTGCACACCTGACCTACCTTGGCATTGGCATGCCTCATCCTTTATGCAAACAAGTGTACACAACCGGGGCATTTTCTCGCATACGCTTGCATCAGCGGCATTCTGTCTAGGCCCGACCCACAGGGGTCCCGGCCGGGCAAACAAAGTCCGAGTCCAGAGAGATTTCCTGCGGAGGGGGAGGTTGAAGTGCGCTTGGAACCTAGAGCTCCGAAGATCAAGCGCGCAACTTTTTTCAATCTTAGTTAACTAACTAGTTACTGAAAACCGGGCAACCGCAGCAGAATGTTGGTCAGAAAGCCAGGCCCACACCCAGCTGCGCCAGAGCAAAGCACGGCAGTGTCAGAGCAAGCTTGGACACGACACGCTTTCTGCAAGGAACTATCAGAAGCCGCAGGAACCGATCCTTCCCGTCACTTTCTCAACTGTGCAGTAGCCCAGGCCCAGGGCCCTCAAAAAAGAACCCCGAAAACAAACGGAGGGTTTCTTTAATGGGGACGTGCGCAGACCTCGAAGCTCTCCCCTTCGCTCGCCTCAGCCGAGTTGGACAGGAGAGAAGACACCTATGGCGAGCCTGAAAGGAACCCATCTGTCTGGACATGCCTAGGTTCTAGCTGCAGGCATTCTCGGCCTTGAAGTTTCTCAAAATCAGCACGAACTTCGACATTCGGATCTGTGTGCAGGATCACCTATTGGATCCGGTAGTGCGAACATCTTCACGTGTGTGCGGCTGCATGCATGGACCTCGAGGTATGTATACGTGCGGTATACGTTTACTGTCTGTGCAGACTTTCGAGGCCCAGGCCGTTTCCCAAGAGGAGTCCTGCAGCTTGCGCCACGGAGCTGTCTGTTAAAGCTCTCAGGCTTGAGCGCATAACTAAATACCCTTAAATTGCCTTAAATACCCCAATCTCTCACAGCATCCAGCCTCGGAGGAGTCATCCGAATCAAGCGCACCTGCTCGCAACCAGGGTACCAGAAGCTTCCACTCTGAACCACTACCCGGTCACTCCCCACGGCAGCTTGGCGCTTCAGGATACGAACGCAGCTGTCAGTTTGGAACCCCATCCCCACTGAGTGCCAGGCCGTCCTCTGTCGAGGATTGACGCTTCTCGTCGTCACTCTCGAACTGGCAAAAAGGAGCAAAGTATGTTTCTTGTGCTGAAGGCCAGAAGGTTCGCAGTTTCTGCTGCGGCGTGCTTGCACACTGGCATCTGAAAAGAACGATCTTCTGTAAGAGAGCCCCCAAACCAGGACCCTTCCCGAAATTTCAAAGCCTCGATCATGGCGGCAACCTCTCCCGGGCCCTCTCCTTATTGAGATCATCGCTGCTGTTGCTGCCACTGCTTCGGGTGGACACCTTTGTCAAGCAGGGCTCTGCATAAACTCGGTATGATGATGTTCTAGGTTGGGTCAAGGAAGCTGACTTTGACGAATACGGCCCAGATTCAGGACGAACAGAGGGAAAGTGGCAAGTGCTCCGTTCTAGAGAGCAGACAAACCAAGCTCTGGACGCTCCACGCCGACAGATGCCGCTGGAGCTCATCGGCCCGGAGCCCCTGCAGAGGCTTCGAAGCTTTTAGGGAGGCTGTTTAGATGTACTACGGTCTAGGGCTTTAGGGTGTAACTAGGGGATCGAAAGCCCAGCTTTATGTGGCTTTGGGTCTGAGGACTAGGCTTGAGAGCTTTGCCCCTTTGGCTCGCACTCTTTTTCCCTTGGCACTTTGAGTTCACTGGGACATCGGTGTCAAAGCTCAAAACTAATGGCTGCAACCAGCAATAGTATCCGCCTGCTGCCCTTATATAACTAACCCTGCTGTCCTTACATAACTCTGGTATAATATACTACAAACTCCTATTTAAGGCCTCTACAGTTCTTTAGCTTCGTGGCTTCCCTCGCGGCCTTGTCCAAGCCCGTCCCGCACAACTGGCCATTCGGCTGCAGTTTGCCTCGGAAGTCAGACGGCCTTGATAAATCGAATGGGACTTCGGGGTATATCATACTACAACCACACAGGGGACTCATAAGATGATACCATTTCTAAGTACTCATACCCCTATGACACACCTCAAAAGTTCCGGCCCACACAACCAGAACCACTCAAATTCCGGCCCGCAATAGCTGCTTCAAGGCTCCCGGGGGCGTTCTTTAAACTCGAGGCCTCGTATTTCACGAGGTCCTGAGATTGAGGATCCTGTAGACTATGTCTGTGCTGCTTCTGGTATAGATTCTAGCGGGGCCAAACTCCTCTATGCCCTCAGCCCTACAAGCGCTTCGCTTGTAAAACCCTGAGACCCCAGGCCCGAAACCCCAAAACACTACTTCACACAAACTCTCCCCACAAGTGCGCACCCTTGGATGCCGGCTGGACGAACCCATGACTGGCCTGATGGGAAGTTTCGTCGGGAAGTATTACTTTCTTCTAGTACTAGTACTGTTGTTATTACTGTGAGTGTAACTGTTACTGTTATTTTTACCACTAGTTTACGACTGTAACAGCTGAAATTCTGACTTTGAGAATTTGCAATACTAGTGAATACAAACTAATGCTAGCACCAATAGTATAATTAGTATAAGTAGTTTTGGTATTCCACCAGTATTGACGGTATTTCTCTTTCTGACTTACGAGAACTGTCGCTATGACAATTTTAACTTCAACGTTTTCTACTACGATAGTACCATAACTAGTACTGCTGCTAGTACAGGTGTGAGTGTTGTTGTTACGATTCCTCTTAGAGCAACATGGTAATACCACTTATGTAAAGTAAGTCATATTCAATAGCTTATTTTCGAAACAAATACTGTTGTTGTTGCTACTACTGCTTCAATTTTGTGATTCATGCCTTTCGACGGCCTCTACTGGCAGATAACATGTGGATCTTTCAGCAAGACAATTCAAGACAATCGGATCTCAAGAGATGCCCTGCCGCTCTCGATCTAACCTCGCAGTGAGGATATCACGAGTATAAGAGTCAAAAGCACGAAACAACAAAGGACGACTCATGCATGGAAGCCTCACCTGTTGATGCAGTTATCCTGTTGTCTGCCTCCGAATTTACTCAGGTTCCCCCACAATTGCTCAGGCCGCCACGACGACGAGTTGCTCGCAGTCGCCATTGAAAATCCTGACGTCTGCATGCTTGGCAGAACATGCGAGGCGCAAGGGTCCCGATACGAATGATGAAATCTGAAGGCAAGAAGCAACATCTTCTGCAATCGCGAAGGCTTCATCAGATCATGCTTGGACCTGGCTGCTGCTGCCTCTGCCTGTCGGTGCCTATGCCTCACATTGGCATCCGAAGCCACAGGCCGAGATGCGCGGCCTGTGTTGATATGAAGATCCGCGAGAGCTGCCGAGGGTGATGCCAGCTGGTCAGGGTCAAGCAAAGCATCGAGGCACTTTGGTGAGGACAACTTTGGGCTTTTCGTGAACGATGTCTTCGCTGATCACTCCCGGGACGGATGGAGAGCGCTGTGGAACTTGCGGGCGGCTGCCAGAGACGTGTCGCTTTGGCAGGTAGCTCTAGCCTTGGCACTATCGTCCTTCAAGATGGCTCACACATCAGCTAACATTGAGATGGCCAAGTGGGAGATGAAAAGCCAGCCATTTACTTACAGAATGCACTGAGCGCTGCCCATCAGAAGGTGCCCTACATCCGGAACCCTCAGACCGGGAGCAGCGCCTCTGGGGAAATAGCTTCAGATTCGCTTAACCTGAGATGGACATGGAAGCTCTGCTGGGCTGAGAGGAGGCAGAAACAGGTGCAGTGGCTGACAACACGATACTCATGCGCCCTACAGCACAGCAACAGCCTCTCGCTATCTGAAGCGGTCTTGAAAGCTCATCCTCCAAGGCCGGTCTAAGCCAGCCAAGTAGCAGATGAGGATTGGTAGGGTGGAAACGTTAGTGGACGGCTCTTCGGGCAAGCGGCAGCGGAAGTAGACAAGGAGAAGCCCGATGCTGCTATGTCTGGCTAGAATCTGATTTGAAACTTGAAACGTACTGTTACTCACCTCGGGTGAACAAAACATCGCCACATCTTCAACTTCGGATGAACAGCCCTGCAGACTTTTGGCCACGCCATTTGAGCCATGCTCCGACTTTGCGCCATTCGTCCGGCAGCCGAGTCCTGCACTTGAGTCACGAAAGGTAGGAACTGCTGGTGAGCGACGGGTAGTGAATGCAGGAGCAGCACCCAACGAACCATTCTGGTATCCTGTCTTGGACTCCGTCGTTCAGCTTCTCGTGCCACTGAGCCCCAAATTCCGCCCCCGATTCTTTTGCTCTCTGCCAGCTTCGGCATGCTCCTCATTGAGGGAATCCTGGAGATCAGGCAAAGCCCTAGAACTCAGCTTCATAAAAAGTTTCGTCACATAGCGTGGTAAGGAATTGGCCAGGTATTGCTTGCCCGAGCGCGCCCGCAATGCAGGCTCTGCTGAATTCGGTAGATCAACGTGCCAGGGACTGGTGCGACAAAATTCCTGTCGCAGAGTCTTGCACTGAGCAGCCGCTGCCTCCTCGTAGGCTGTACTTACTCTCCTGCCTGTCTGCGGCAGCGGAGCGTCGGCAAATCAGGCCCTGGCTACGCTGGACTAAGTGCTCATTTCGAGTTCGGGGTTCTCTGGACAAGTGCCCCCCAGAAGGTTCCAGGCGATCCTGTGACTCCCTTCCATGCTGACACATGGGGGACTTCTGGCAAAGAACAGCGCGGGCCCGTCCTCTTCAAGGACCTGGAAGCCGCTATTCTCCTTTAAGTCTTCCCATCGAGGCGCGGCCTTCGAAAAGGCCTGCCTCCGGGAACTTGGATCTGCTTGGCCCTGCTCCATTTGGGCCCTGTCGCGTCTCTTGCTGCTCACAACTCTGAGTTTCAGAAGCCTGGGTAGAGCCCCAAAGCCCTAAACTCCGAGGCTCGAGAAGTCGTTCTATGTATTGTCCGGGACAGGCTTGCTGGCGTGATTGAAGAGTAAACTCTAGACACAGCCTGCCCAACTGAGTTCACAACTATAAGACGTCAACTTCCCTAGGCTAGCCATATTATCATCCTCGTCGTTCGTGTTGCTATTTTACGAATACTGTGAGAAGAAGTGCGAGACAGGGCCCGGTACGCCTTAATCGCAGATGTGAGACGACGCACCGCCATCCTCGCTGCAACGAAGACAACATGGGATTTTCAGAGGAAGGGAAACCAGAATCAACACCCCGGAAAGAAGGATCCTGACTGGGGGACCCGTAAATCTCAAACCCCAGAGCATCGAGACTAGGTTACATTCAGGGTGCAAGTCATCTTAATATGCGCTGGCTGTCTCTGTACCTTATGCTGAGCCTTGCCGAAAGGCATTCGAACACGTCCTGGCTGTTCGATCGCCTACGACTGACAGTTCGATCGCCTACGACTGACAAGCAGATTCTGGGCTCATGCTCATCACCAAGAACCATGTAAAGAGGACAGCTAGGCCGGAGAGGGATCAGGAGCATTCATGAATTCCGACCCACTTGATCGGGTCGTGCATGCACGTTCCACAGGCCGCCACATGGCTTGACACCATGTCGGAAAGGAGAGCTTGGTTGATGTCTCTACACTGCCGAGGCAGCCCAAGAGACATGTCTATGATACTGTGTACTGTCCATATCATTCAGTTCGGGGCTTCAGAGGGAGGTGCAGTAGGTGTATTTTAGGCTCTCTGGCATCACAAAAAAAGCAGCGTGAGGCGGCAGAGGCTGCGTCAGATGAGTCTCGCCTGAGGACCATCGCGGCCTGCAGAAAGGAGGCGTGAGTTCATCGGATCAGATTGGGGGTTTTCGTGTCTTAGGACTGAGGGTTAAGGGTTCATGGAGTTCCGAGCCTTGGAGTTTGAAGATGTCGCTGTTTACTGGTTTCGGCACAAGGTAGGCTCAACGGGTACAAACGGGAGTAGCTGCCGCGTGCTCGGCAGCTCGAGGCAGGAGAAGTTTTCATCGCAGGATCTCTGGCTCGACATTTCCCTAGGAAGCCCTGTCTGAGAGGGGTCAAAAACTTATTGCTTCTTCCACTTTAAAAGTCCCCCAACAGGACCTCGGAGGTCTTCCACCACGACCCAGATTCAGAAGCTTTTGAGGGTCTGTGTCTCTCGCTGGGGTTCTCGGCTTATGCAAACAAGTCATTGGATAAGAAATCGGCCCTGATACAGTATCACCCCCCCCCACTTCCCACCATGACGCGTCAGCAACAATAACCTAGCCGAAAGACACCATGAGATCTGACGTAGGAAGCCCTTGCCAGCCCTAGCTAGAACCCACAGCGCCTGGCGAGATCTTGAAACACTAAGCTTCAGTGGGTGGCACCCAGCAGCACCTGGCAAGCGAAAACCGTCCACCCTTGTTCGGGGTGCAAGAACATGTCTTGATCATTCTTGATCATCTGCAGCAGCAGCAGCAGCTGCTGCTGCTGCTGCTGCTGGCGCTGCATCAGCATCGTCGGCATCGTCTTTGATTAATTTAATGCACCGAGAACTTGCTGAGCCCAAACCGTTGCCTTCACAAGACCCTTATGCGTTAAGGTGGGACCCTCTCACATGAGCCTTTGCGCCCGACAAGCACAAACGACAACGATCTCTGCTTGTGCGTAGAAGCAGCTCGGATGTTGCAGGGAGTTGCTGACCCGTCTTGAAGCCCGCAACCATGCCGCCCGTACTGGCTGCTGGTACGTATTCGGAGTCTCGGGACGGCCGTTGCAAGTCTGCTTGCCTCCCAGGATGCGAAAAGGAACATAACTCTGCGTGATGGAACTTGCATCTAATAACGAGGCGGTGGTTGTAGCCAGAAAGGAGTACAACTAGACGACATACGTACTTGCTCGGATGGCATGATCTCACCGCTAAAGCCCGATTGTTTGGGAGTGTAACGACTTAGGGCTTCTTCGAGATCGGCGCTTCAGCAGATTTTTGGACATTAATTACAGAGAAGACATGGAAATTGTAAGATTTATTCGCCAAGTAACGCTTCCGGTCACGTTCGACCCACGGCTGCGATTCGCCTCAGAAGTGGCACAAGGCCCTCATAGCACTGCAAATTTCACTACATTTAAACAGTGACAAACGTGACAAAGGGTGATGACAAAAAGCTGTAGTCAGCATGACAGGAAACAGGGCCATCAGCAACTTAACAGTTGATCCCCATCGGACACGATTACGCCTCCCTATGTCGGGACGAAAGCACTCAACTTCGAAGCTTTTTGGTGCAGGGCGGATAGACAGTATAGATCTTTTTTTGTTTAACACTACAAGTCACCACAAAACCCTTAAGATAGCCCTAAATCCTCTCAAGCCCTGCAGGCCCCTACCTGCCCTGCCCCTGCACCGACTCTGCGGCTCCGGGCCGAGCTTTTTGCCCACGGCCACTTGGCCCATCCCTGAGGGCCTGGGTGGGACTTCAGCACTCCGGTAAATGAGGGTCGAGGGATCCGTTGGGGAAATTGAAAGAGTATGAAGGAAGTTAATGCAGCCGCCAAGGGGGAGGGCGCCAAGGTTCAGTGCTGAAAAACGGAATGGGGAGTTGCCACAACAAGGTCCCACGCCCTCGGGAGCCATCATGCTGAAAAGCCACGTTATTCCCAGCAGCCTGTCCCAGGCTCAAACGAACACGTCCTTCAGTTCTGCGCATGTTGATGCCCGGAACCTACCGGCATCCATCACAGGCGCCGGCCTCAGGATTCGGATACTTAGCATCTCAGTACCCAGCGGTTTCGGTCGACGCCGCTCTGCAGACCCGAAGATGCCTGGCAAAGAACGGCAGCTGACTTCTTGATGCTGCAGGATGCAGGTGTTAAATGCGTGTGTTTCGACGGTTGGGCTTTCGTAAGAAACCGCCGGCTCCGGGCTAGGGTTACCACAAGCTGCATTCAACCAGAAGTGAACCAACGCTCCAAACAAGGTTCATCATCCCGAAATTCGATGCAGTCCCCTCTAAACCCTCAAGCCTGAAACCACACAGAAGGAGGACGGAAGCATGCCGGGCTAACGGTCGCAGTCATCGCGGTTTTGGAGCTCCAGCGCGATTTCCTGGCTGAATGCCCCAAGATTGCAGGTTCGTTCGGATGGAGCCTGTGGGGCTCCATGCATCAGCCCCGATGCAATGGAGTTGCTAGGAACCCGGGCTTCAAATCCGACAGCCTGCATCCAAGCAAAGAGCCCTTTGACCTACCAGAGTTCTAATCAAAAGCGGGCCCCAAGAGCTCCCTGGCCATGGTTGTGGCCTTGAGGTCACGGTCTTTGTTGTAGAGGCGGAGCTGGGCTTCCTGGAAGAGAGACGACTTGGCAGATGATAATGCAACATCACCTCTCAAATCACATAACTGCTACTAACACGTGGTGGCGGCGTAGGGCTCCAAAACACAGCACAGTGAGACATGCTACAAGCCAAGCTAGCATTAGTGGCCAGACGCTGGGCAAGACAAGCAGCACACAGCACTATCACATTCTGCAAATACATGTTGGCTAACAGACAGGTAGCAAAATGGGTGTTGGTGTACACGAAGCCGATACTATCTCACATCATGTTCTGTCTTGATGGAAGTCGTGAAGCCGTGCATCAGACAATAATCTCGGACGGCCTGCAAGCGCTTTCGCTGATCAGTAATCTGCTTGACATCTTCCTTCAAAGGCAAGGTCTACGACATGGAGTTGAGGTTGTGCAAACCTACCGCAGAGCTACCATGTTGTCAGCCTGGACAAATGGAAATGGTAAGAGAGAGCTTCGTCAACGCAAGAGTGGCCTGATGCCATGCAGACACTGCGACACAATGCGCGATAAAGACTCGACCCTAAGCACTATAAACCCATTTTCGGGTACAGATGTCCTGCAACGACAAGGGACAGCAATCGAAAGCTCGCTTTGCACCTCGCGGCTCTCACGGCTCGCGAAGCGCTTGGCCAGGGTGTCATGCTCTGCTTTGAGCTCCGACTCCTCACAGAGGAGAAAGTGCTGGAATGTCAGGGGCGTTTGGCTTAGGGCTTAGGGATTTGGATTTGGGAAGTTGTCTACGGACTATGAGAACCGCATACGTCCCTCTAGCCAGCGGCTACGCAGTACACTCGCAGTATATACAACATGCCCCGTGTCTCTGTTTAGGCCCATATCCTGAACCACCTGAAACCTGCTTGGACCCACCAGTGGGGAAGTATCAAGAAACGGAGACATACGACTGCCCATTCTGAAGGCAGGAGATCCTTGATGTTGTTGATCTCGCGAGCAGCTCGGAAAGCAGCAGCCAAGCGCCTGCTGGGGGAAGCTTGCGAATGCATCTTCCCATGCTATGCTTTGGAGCTGAAGGTCTGAATACCCTCTTTGGGGGTTACCAGAGACTACAATACATGGATAGAGTCTTGATAACGTAGGAAACGTATGCCAACGTGATGGAGCTCGCACACTTCATCTTAAATCGTGCATTGAGCAGCAAGACTACAAACAGCCACTGCTGCCGCTCCAACGACCTCGACGAGAAGCGCCCAAATTCCTCATTCCCGGACGTTAGACTCGGTACCTTTGGGGGCTTCTGTAGGGCTTTGAAGGGTGACAGCAGAGACCGGCGGGGTTAAGAGCTAAGAAGACTGCGCTGCATGAAAGGGGTCTTTGGACACTTGCATTTGAAGAAGAAGCCGGCCTCTGTTGGGCGTTGCCTCCTTCCCAGGCTTCGCGAACAGCATCTTCCTGAAAACAACCCATGAGCTAGGCGCCCGTTGCGAATACTCTAAGCCTTGACTTTTTTGAATCTGCATGCAACATGTAGCCCTTCAGGCAGAAGCCGCTTTGCATGGCACTGTGTCATTATCGTGCCATTTGCAAGTCTGCCCTTGGGTCATCGTTGGCTGACACATGTCACTTGGGATTTCGGCACATGGTGCGTGAGCTCTCGTACTCCATACAGGATGCTCTGCAGGGATTTCGTCGGGAACCCCCCCGGTCTCAGTCGAGCTGCAGGGAGCGCTGAACGAAAGCACTGCCGGCTAAACCAACACGACAGCTGGAATGAGTGCAAGTGGCCATTAATGGTAAGAGCACCGAACATCCCTCTGAAGATACAGTTGTCAATCGGAAAAGCATCAGCACCAACAATAACAAACACCTTAGCAATCCGCAATCCACAATGCTTATGATGCCTGCTGTGGAAGTTTTGACGATAGTCTGGCTGTAGCGAGGTTCTTGACAATTCCTGCAGTCTGGCTGACCACCTATCACTGGCTACGCCACCATGGGCACTTGGATTTAGGTATGGAAGCTAGTGTGAAAGACGGAGGCACTGCAGAACTATGCCTGAGCCAAGGAGCTTTCTCTGCATGCCATCGCTCCTCCGTGCGCCGGATCTCGTCGTGAGCCTCTTCCTCATGTCTAGCAGTCTTGCTTCAGGCACTTTAAGACCTTTGGGCTTAAGGGAGTTCAAGGACGATTCGTCGTCAAACGATGCCCTTGCGCATCTAACAGCTTGCCACAATGCAGATGCAGGCTGATGGAGCTCAAGCCTCAAGTAACTGGCCACAAAGCGGGCAGATGGCTCCCAAACCTTGCGCCGCGCAAGCTCAAGTGCCGAGGTCCCCGGCCAGCTGTTGGGACAGCTTCTGCCGCTCCTCCTCCGCTTGGCGCTCCACGTCCGCTAATCGCTCCTCGAGAGCACTTCGCATCTACACAAACACTCACAAGTCAAGAAACACCTATGCAAAATGGATTCTTCACTGCATGCTCCGGTATTCATTAGTATAGTGTCGCGAAGGGTACCCCCAAGTACGGAACAAAGCCTGGTCACCTGGGAGACCTGGGTCAGTATTTTCTGTACTGTAGAAAGCATTCAGGTACATGTCCTCTACGGAAGCCTTGCGCTAAAACCTGGCGGTGTAGTCACATGAAACTGCTGTGCCTGCTGAGATCGGGTTTGACTAAAACTGCTTCTGTGCGGTTTCCACCTTGACCAGAACCTCTTCAAACACTAGGTTCCGCAGAAGTGGGCGCAATATATAAATTGAGCTGTACTATGCAACAAACAGAATGTATAATCCGTAATTATGATATGTAACAGTGTAACATATAAGGGGGCTCATCTGCGTAGCGACGGAACCGCAGACCCCAGGGATACCGGAGCAAAAGAGCTGCGCACGGCACGGCCTCCAACTCAGCTCGCGTTGTCTTGAGCCGCACCTCGAACTCCTGGCCAAGGCACACATGGGGCATCGTCGGATGCCCGTGAAAGCTTAAAAAGTGCCTCTCCTGGCGTGGCTACAACAAATGAAATGGCTGCCAGTTATGGCGCCAGAGACATCCAAACAGAAGCACGGCAGCTCCTGTCGTTGTGCGTCGACAGATGCCTTGAGGTCCCCAAGCCAGCAAAGGGTGTGAAAGGAACGGGTTGGGTCTGTGTGGTTTCCGTTTAAAACTCTGGATTGAAAAGGGTGCAATAAGTTTTCTGCAGGATGTCAAGGATGTCTATCGAGGCGACCTGTTTTAAGCCCCGCAAGTCAGGCCCACAGCCCTCATCCTTTAGGGCTTTATGCACTAAATGCACCGATTCAGTTTACGGGTTCGCAAAAATCCAATGAAGTGGAGTGGGGCCCCGGCGGCGTGATCCACAAGTAGCTGCGTCTTCTCATCGTGCCACAATGAAGCCTTACAACAAGTCATTGCCACTCACGGCAATCATGGCAGCAATGATATCTGAAGAGACAATGAAGAACTTTGAAGCAACCGAAGATATGATGCTCAATACGAAGAGCCCCGTCTTCTTTCCTCTTCACGGTCCTATTCTGCGCAGCTTGCTGGGAACCCTCCTTAGCACAGCCTGCCCAATTGCAGCACATGTAGTGGATCCAGCTTTTTTTATGACAGATCTCGAGGCGCTGGCGTGCAGACTAGTAACCCAGGGGCCTTATTATAACAACTAACACTTAGAAACTTCGAGCAGGATTTTCGAGGTTTGAGGTTTATCGATCTATCATGGTATCGTTAGCTAATCATAGAGGGACCATAAAAGCCGACGACTTGTAATTATTCCGATCCGCATAGTCTACTGCAGTGTTTATTGTTGAGGCACCGATTCAGGTCAAAGCTGAGAGTCTACCTACGAAGCAGTAGCCTGAAGAGATGCGTGGTCTGGGCACGATCCGGAGCAAGGCAGCACATCAACAAAAGAGCGACGGCCTTGTGATTCATGAGCACCTCGAGAGTTGCGATCTCACCTGACCGAGATCAATTAACAGTCTTGTCTTTGCGATGCTCCGCTCTACGACTGTGTTCGGCGAGAGCTCAGCTACCAAAGCGAGACGAGACAAGAGCATAGCCCTTATAGTTGCACAGAATACTCGAAAGCTTTAAAAATGTCACTATGACCTGACCATCATGGCCGCCGCTTCCTTGCAACAATGCCTCATGAAGCCTGCAACATCGCTCCGATCGCAAAATACTAACGATGTATATGGTAATCGTCATGACGAACAACTTAGAATAATAGTGTCCACTGCAGGCAACACCGAAACCTCAAAGCTGCACGGACAGCCGTAACAACCGAAGAGAGCATCGGGCCTTGGTGCCGTTGCTTTTCCTGCATGTGAGCCGCTATGGCTCACCGTGAGTCGTTTGAGTTGGGACAAGGCTTCCTTGTGCCTGCTTCAATACTCCAGCGTGCACTCTATGGCTCAGTGTTCGGATATTCCGTCTTCTTGCGAGCTGTCATTCGTAGGCAGGGGTTTGCGTGTCGAGAGCGGGGGCGCTCGGAGTAGCAAGCACGTCAATGTCGACGGCAGACATGCCTATCACAAGAAGAAGAGAAGACTAGGAATACGAAGCCCGAATGGGGCACAAAAACCATTAACAGCTACGTCGACAAAAGCCATGGTAGAAAGCAACGGAGAATAGAGGGTTTACTTGACAAAGCCTGTGCAGCCGAAACCATGTTGGACTTGCAGACTTGCAGCTCCACCACCATGGTCCGACTTGGAGTTCTAAGCAATAAACATGCTTGCTACTGCTGACATGTCAGTCGAACACAACCTGGCAGGTATCGGCGCTGCAGACTCTAACCTGTACTCATCTGGTGCTACAAGGACTGCCGACTAACCCCGAAGCCTCCACACCAAAAGCCAAACCCCGACAACCTTTGCTAAGATGGCAAAGCAAGAAGGAGTGCCATCCGCCGCCCCACAACCTAGCATGCACAGGAGCCGGCACCTCCTCCAGAAGGCGCTCCGACTCTTGGCCTGACTTCACAACTGTTCTGGAAGGTCGGGAATCGTCGTGCTGTTTTCTGGCTTGTGTGTGTCTTTACGAAACCTGTCATGACGCATACTGTTCCGGCTATGATGTCGCTGCTGCCGTTGATGATGATGATCAGCAGCTAGCACTGCCCGCAGTACTGATTGACTGAGCGATGTCGCTTTGTGTTGCTTTTCCTTGCGTCATGCTAAAACACATAATATACTGTCAATGCACTGCTATTTGCTGTTGTGTTACATTGCAGATTACAGCTCTTTCCTATGTTGCCAGCTTTTGCTTCACTGCTGGAGCTGTACGGCCGTTATTTTCTCAAGGTGAACAGACATTTCTTGAGGCCGGGGACCGGGGGGCTCCCCTGGATTCTCCCACCAAGATTGACTGTTGGAGAGCGGGGAGGCCGCGGCCTTAAGTAGGAATGTCGCGAGATGCCCAAAGCGAAAACCTGAAGTTCAAACGCTTGGAACATCTATTGCATTGACTAAACGATGAATAACACCCACACCGTCAATGCCAATCGACTGCCCCCACTCTTGCCAGGATCCCCACGGAGCTCGTCACCCCGAGCGCGTGCCTGGGGATCCCAAACTCATGCCATGCAAGTCTGAACCTATCAGGCGCCACATGTAGTGTTATAGGTGTTACAGGAGTCTTATAGGGAATCTCTTGTAGGGAATCTTGGAGAGGTCACATCATGAGTCTCATACAAGCTTTCGATTCTTGGCGTTTGCCCTTGCCTACGGAGAGAAAGCGCGTGTGTAATATCCACAACCCTCCTTGCCACGTCATGCTTTAGTAGAGATCATGCCATCACAAGCATAGACCTTGTTCCTTCTTCGAAATGAAAATGTTTGGGCACGTTTCGGATGCTTGCTAGTTCAATCATACACCGACAGACCTACCATTACGAACTGTGCTACGAAGATGTCTTAAAAGTATACTCCTTCACCGCGATCTGGCGAATGATCCCCGAGTAGCATGTCCCGGTGCGCCTCAGCCAGCTGTTGCTGAAGCTGCAAGGCCTGCACTGATTGTCCAACGATACAGAAAGCTTGTAGAGTTTAGGGCAAAGGGGCCGTTGTCAGAGAGGTATGTCAAAACCCCTAGGCTTACGCACGGCACCCCGGCAAGGTACACATGCCATATACCAATGATGAGAACCACAAGACGAGCTTCGACTTCACTTCTAAATGCAGATGACAGCTGCAAATGACAGGTAACCGCAGTCCAGCAAACTCCTACACACAACCTTCACCTGCCAGTGTGAGACTACCTGGGCTTGCACAAATAGGTGGGCGAATGAAGAAATACACAGAAAGATTGACTGATGCATGCTTGCGTGTTTATACACGAATGCATCGGCACAAGAACTTCGCCGGATTGTTTCTGACAGCGTTCCCCCCTCCGAGACCTGCAACGGCATGTAAAGCCGGGCCGTTCGTTGGAAAGGCTGGCAAAAGAAACGCGACCGTGTCCCGTTCAACCCACTCCGTGAATCATAGTCTAGTCCAAAAGACCCTAAGTGCACCGGACACAGCAGTAGTTCTAATGGTGAAGAGAACATGTATGAATCTATGACTCAGTCTGACTGCAAGCATGTTATGCAATAGTTTGAACATCGCAAATTTAATTCTGGCAACCGTAGGAGGTGTTTCTGTTGTGGTACTGAACCTCTGTTTGTTGTCGAAGTTGTCGTGGGTGTCCAAATCGTTGCAAGTCGTTTAGTGGCGTCGTCGTCGTAGTGGTAGTAGTAGTAGGAGGAGTAGGAG
>CAJNJA010063919.1:19384-52655 GCA_905231915.1 Symbiodinium necroappetens
AGTAGGAGTAGGAGTAGGTGTAGGAGGAGAAGTGGGAGGAGGAGTAGGCGTAGGAGTAGGTGTAGCAGCAGTAGCAGCAGCAGCAGCAGAAGCAGCAGCAACGATATGCAACGATAGTAGTAGTAGTAGTAGTAGTAGTAGTAATAGTAGTAGTAGTAGTAGTAGTAGTAGTCGACGCTGTCGTCGTGGCAATAGTTAGTAGTTAACAATCACAGCCACCAGCCCCTCCCAAATTTAGCGCCTAGTGGCTCAATCGCTACGACTATCACTGCGGTTTCCGCTGCGACTGTCACTCGTAGTTCTGAGAAATGTCATCTTATAACGACAATGGTAATCGCAGCACTCATAATGATTGCCACTAGTTCACCACAGTAATATCCTTTGTACAGGTACCTTATCCGCTCTATCCGTTGGCTGGATGCCGGCCGCTCCTCGGACTCCTGCTCGCTGTGCAGGGCCTCCAACTGGAGCGAGAGCTCCTCGCGCAGCCTGGACGCTGGCAGAGCGCAAACACGCGGAGGGGTCGCTGGCAAAGAAAGCGTTTGCTCTAAATAAGAGAGACTCTGTCAACCCTAAAGCCCTATGTCCTGAACCCTGCAATGCGCGATGCTGGTGGCCTCTGCTCAGAGTCCTCCGAAGCTTCGCGCAGCTCTTGTAGCTGTGTCTTTGCCTCTGGCGTCTCAAGCGGGCATGGTGTTTTGAGCGTTTGAGTCAGCATTTTTCTCCCTAGTCCAGCCGGAACTGTAAACCGTCCTAAACGCCGCACCTGCCGTCACTATGCCGATATTCATAGTCTGTGGTAAAACAGTGAAGGCCTTCATAATAACAACAGTGGCAGAATTTTTAGTAGAAACAGCACTCCTCAGAACGAGCTCCAGGCCACGCCCTCTACAAATCTACAGATGCAAGAGTCATCTGGCAAAGATGAGCCTGCCTCATCTAGCAGTCCGTCCTTGAGCTTCAGCTCCTGAGGCGCAGGACTCTGTGCTCTTTTCAGATTGGAGATTGATTCTATTTTCCAAAGGATGCCGAAACACCAAAGCTCTACTGACACTCCATAGCATCCTCCTAAACCCTATGATACAATGGCCGCCACTCTCTCACCATATCGACTAATCGTGTACAACATCCTATGTATGTATATATGGAGGAGGTACCATTATATATATATATATACATACATACATACATACATACATACATACATACATACACACACACACTTTTTTCTATATAGTAGGATTAGAGCTCTTCTGATTCTGCCACTCCTCGGTCCGGTTCTCGAGGTCTGCCTCCAGGCCCAGGGTACGCTGCTCCGCCTGCGCCAAAGCAGGCGGGGGTGGAGATATCTTGCAACATCTCTCTTAAAACCTACCACGATCATTCCGACAATTAAAAACTAAACTAACAGTCACGAACAGCAGACCACGAAACGACTAAATCGGTTGCTCTCATTCCCGTCCAATATCTCAATATCACTGAGGACCGGAGCTGTCCGAACAGAGATCCCTTGGTGCTGTGAGCTTGTTGCTGAGAGTCTTATTTCTTGGCAAGATCGGGAAGTCTCACGAAAGGGCTGCTCGACGAAAGACCGCGTTGCCGCTGTCGGGTGAGCTTTGTGGTGTTGCATCAGCACTGCCGCAAGGTCCGGGGAACTCGTGTAAAATCAGCATGCCAACCCCACATTTTCAGATGCGGACACGGAAGATTCGGTTTGCAGTTTCAACGGAGCTCGTGCGCAAGATCAACGAACTGGCCTGAGGTCTTCGCTTTCAGACAGTGTGTCAAGTCTTGCTATTCTCAAGCGGCCTCCTCCGACTCCTTGTGGAGTGTGTCGCGGAGCTGACGTGCCTGCGTAGAGGCATGATATATGCTTGAGCTTTAAGCTTCGTCTTCGGCGCCCTGAAGCTCGGAGCTTCCGCCGGAGCCAGACGTCCAGCCTCAGCCATGGCGGCGTCGAGAGCCTCCTGCACCTTTCTGCGCTCCTGAAAGCGGTTTGATGGCTTCAGCCAGCACAGCTCAAGCCTGGGAGGAGGGCCTTAGTTGAGCCAGATCCCACTCCCCGGCCCCGTTCGCTTCTCCGTCCTGCTCGGCCACCTTCGCCAGGTTGGAGCTGCTCTGCTGCTCCTCACAGCATCGGAGCGCCGACCGTTCCGAAATCCGAGGGTGGCCAAGTGGTCTCTGGGCGTGGGCTCTTGATCCGTGCAACCACGCAAGGGTTCCGTCCTCAGCGCGCACGCTCTGCGCCACCTGGCCAAGTTTGGCTTTGACTTTGACCTCCCCGTAGGGAACAAGGAATCCAAATTTTGAGAAGCCCAGCAATGACACGACGAACTGCAGCCAAGAGGCTGATTCAACCTTCTTCTCGGCGGCTGTAGCTCGTTCTGGGCGGCAGGACACACACGAGAACATCAATCCTCTGCAAGCATGGCTGAACCCTAAACCCCTGAACCACTAACCCCTAATAGCCCCTAAAGCCCTAATAACCCCTAAACCCTAGGCCCTCTTTGCTAGACAGTGCTCCGAAAGCGCTCCCCGACTGGCCTTTCGCTGCAGTGGCCGCTTTCTCGGCGGCCGTGGCCCTCGCCTGGCCAGTCACAGGGCGGCTCAACTCCAAACTGGAGCGGGTTGCGGGTTTAGGGCTGGAAAAAAAATAAATAAATATATATATATATATTAATGCATATGGCTGGTACTTGGCATGAGCTATGGCGATTGTAGTCTTATACGCCGGGGCTATATCAATTGTAGTCTCGAAGGCTTCGAGGCGGAGTGCTCATCTGGATCTCTCAGACTTCTACACCTACCTGCGAAGCGTCTACAGCCACACAAACACTGACACTTGAGGTCAAAGCTACGCGAGGTGATCTTGATCTGATCTCACTCAGCGCCATTCTCCGAACTGCGGACAGTTGCGAGCACATCCGCGAAATCCCATCCTCGCACTGTTCAGCAATCGACAACTTGCGCGCCCAGCCTCTGCTTCCGTCACTTTCTTCGATGCCTGGCACGGGTTCAAGGTTCCAACCTCTCTTGCCTTCACCTACTTCACCCTTGCAAAGTTCGCCTCTGTCAGCTGGTGTTTGGTCTCTTCCAACTTCTTGCTGGTGTCCTCCACGGACTTCTTCGCCTGATGTGGTACTGCTGCACCAGTCTGCTGTGTACTGGTCTGGCAGGCCGCCAGCTATCAGAAACTCAAGACTTTCTGAAGGGATCGGCGCAGCCTGTGCGACTTCTTCCTTCTTCTTGACAAGCTCTGTCGTGTCCTGCGAGAGAGAGGTTTGCTGAAACCCTGGATTTGTGCAGTCTGCACATCGTCCCCACTTGCCCTTACACACTGCATGAAATGCCGGGAGCCACAACCCTCTTTGTTGCTTAGGATGCTCTTCTGGGGAGGAAAGCGGGGGCATGGCGTGCGCAGGCAATGCATAATCATACTGCCTCTCGCATGCGCACAGATGCATGCGGAAGTATGTGCTGATGCACTCCTATTTCCAGTGCCGCAGCAGAAGTCCGAAACTGAAGATTTTTCGCAGCGCTGCATTGCAACTTCTTCTGGACTAAACCAATGGAAGATTGCAGCCTGTTTGGAACCCTAGAGTATCGGTGAACCCAAGTAGCCACAAAAGCAAGAAGAAGACGAAGAAGAAGAAGAACAACGACGACGACGACGACGGCGACGATCACAACAACAACCACCCCTCAACCTGGAAGAGGTGTGTTGCGATGGAATTGCTGAGCATGCCAGGCTGAACGACTTGGATGCATGGTGGCTATCTAGGAAACATCCTAAATATTTGGTGTGGATACTACACTGGGGTTCTTAAGACATGTGACTGGAGTGGATTACTCCACGTGCATAAATGTCTGCAAGCAATAATTTTCTGACGCGCAAGGCGCCAACGTCACCAACGCTGAAACATCTTCCAAGAAGGTCTACACTTAGCAGCAAAGCCAGCAGCTCTACGACATAGCAACTCCACCCAAGCCCTAAACCATAACTTGGAAACCACGCCCTGAAGTCCTGAGGCTTTGCAGGTACCCAGATTGAGGATCCCCTGAATTGGGGAATCTGCATTCTGTTGCCATGCACGGGATAGCCCCTGAACGCGGGGCTTCTTCGGGTCGGCCGGTCCTTCTTGGCCTGCACGACACGCACCTCCTTGACCTGGTCACTGCTTCGCGCATGGAAGTGTTTGAATAAAGGCATTGACGATACATGTATGTATGTATATATATATATGTAAACATGCATACAGATGTGTATATTAAAAACGCGTGTGTACAATGTATTCCTGCAAAACCAATCAGAATCCAAGATAATTACAAAAGACTGCGATCTCTTCATCAATACATGTAAATACCCACTCGGCACAATGGTCCGGGATGCAGTAGACATGGAAGTCATCATGAACCTTGTCTTCACTATTGAGCTTAAACCACTACTGTAATATGATCCCTCTGCTCAGAGGCTCATCCACAGAGGGCAGGTTAAACCTAAACCTCAAACCTTACAAACCCTATAGGCCCTAGCCCCCCCCCCCCCTCAGAGAAAGGGACACCGAGACGAACATCCTGCGAAATTCCGACAGCAAGACCCCACAACAACACGATAGAGAGCCATTTTCTTTCAATCACCCGCCTTCACTCTTCAAAAACCCTTAAACCCTGAACCCTAAGCCCTAAAACCCTTAAGCTGACTTTCCAGACCTCCTGCGCTCGCTGCTCTGCGGCGGCCTTCCACCTGTTTCAAGAGGCTTTCCTTGGCCCTTTGGGGGCTTAGAATTTCCGGATTTTTACATAACTATCTATCTATCTATGTATCTATCTATCTATCTATCTATCTATCTATCTATCTATATATATATATATGTATATATGTGGACGTGTTGGTGTTCTTCTGGCCTGCTGGGGCTTTTGGATTGCAAGATGCTTGCTTGTTCATGGTTTTGGGGTCGTTTAAGTTTTGGGGGTGTCGGATTTGTGTTCCAGTGTGACAGGTGAAGAACCTCTCTGTAATGAAGATATTGCCGATGTTGTTTATAGCTACTCTTACGCTCCAGTGCTTGGACCCCACTAGCATATGCTCTGACACAAATTCAGCCAGAAGCTTTGTGCCTTGCGTTGCTATCACGCATGCCTTCTGTCGTTGCCTTACATACTGCTCTGTTCCTAGATTCCCCTGCACTCAATTTTGGCAGCGCAGCATTGCCGTGGCCAGTTCGGTGCATCGCGGAAGCGTTGTCCAGGGCTCCGACTCCAAGGCATCTCTTTCAGCCTTTTGCACGGCAGTTCTCAGCTTCTCGACCTGCGAGCGGTGCACTCACCAAAATGCAAAGCGCATATCCACATGAGGACTGAAGTATGCATGTATGTATGTATGTATGCACGCATGCATGCATGCATGCCGATATGTTACATATATATATAATTAATATGTCTGTGCAGGCTTCCCTAGTCTCTCCGTCTGCTAACCTGTCTGCCTGTACATATACATACATACATATTAGCACACACACACACATGTGTATGTGTGTATGTGTGTATATATATATATATGTGTGTGCGCGTATCTATATATATATATATGTAAGTAAGTAAGTATGTATGTATGTATGTATGTATGTACGTATGTATGTATGTATGTCTGTCCGTATGTACGCATGTATGTATGCATGTGCAGGCATGCGGTGTGCATGTACCAGCATCTTAACTATACATTGAAATCACGACTGTTAGCCGGAGGCATGCGATCCTGTCTGGGACAATGAACTTCCGAAGGTGCAATGTAATCTTGACAGGAGCCCTGCAAGGGAACCCCAAGCTCATTCTCTTTCTATGACCCTCCCAAGGCCTCCTTGGCCTTGGAATCCAAGGCGGTGTGGGCCTGGATCTGATCGATTCGACTCAAGCCGTGATTTCAAGTAGGTTTTCGATATGATATACCGCTAGCCACATAGGACAACATGGGGAAGACCCTGAACAGATCATAGCTCGTCAGTGAGTTACACACCCAAGGGCCAAGGGTGCCTCCTTCACGTCGCTGTGGGCTTTGTCTGCGGCCTTGCGCATGGTCTCCACCTTCGGTTGCGGTTCGGAAACCACAATATGCTTCTGTCTTCTGCTTTCTTGCATGATATTGTGATAGTCTGCTACATCTGCTCACGTCTGTCGTCTTTTGCGCCGTGTAAGCTACCGTGGCAGGAGAGCAAGTCACGTCACGGAGGAGTCCTCCACCCCGCGTTTCTGATGCTGATGTAGCAAGAGGCATCCGCATAGCAGGACCTTGCGCTCGCCTTGAAGTCACGTAGCTGCTAGCGTGAACGCAATTTGGGTCCGTCAGGAAGGCCGGATGTTTGCGATATCAACACAATGTTGCCATAACAACATGGGACTCTACCGAAACGCCACAACAAAAGTTAAGAGAGAAGCAAGACTACAATCGGGCGGTGCCCCATAGATGTAGGCTTTGACATGGCGGCAGAATCTAACAAGTACAACCCACATGCGGATCCTCCTGG
The DNA here is from genome assembly GCA_905231915.1 of Symbiodinium necroappetens. Lineage (NCBI taxonomy): Eukaryota > Dinophyceae > Suessiales > Symbiodiniaceae > Symbiodinium > Symbiodinium necroappetens. Next base: position 25,906 of record CAJNJA010063919.1, read on the forward strand.
CACGCTCACGTCAAAGAACCGCCAATTGTGTCAATGCAGGGTTGTGCAGCCAACACCAGGCAGGCCTCACTGCGAGCGTGGTCCTTCTCCTGCATGTCTGCAAGTACAAGTGCACTAACTTGATATGGGCATGGAGAGCTGTGGAACGCCTAAAATGATGCATGCAGCGCAAGTCCCATGCGTTGATTGGGAGCTGTTCGTTTTGCCGACCAGCTCAGGTAATAGGAGACGAGATCGAAGCCAAACAACTAACGCATCGACAATGGCGCAACTCCTGTCGCAAGGACTCCAGCTGCGCAGTATATTGGCCTGGGCGGCGTTCGGGGCAAGCGCGACAAGAGATACGAATCGGCACGTGCTTCGGCGAAGTACAGGGTGTGCTTCTGCACAGAGCGCTGCAGCAAACGGGAAGCAGGCTTTTGCTCTTTTCGGCTTCCTCCATGGCCTGTGGAGCCGTGGAATGAGATCGGAAAGTGCAGGGAGGGAGGTGGCCACTGGAGACTTTCTTTTGCCCCGGTGCGTCGCTGCTCGCGGCTCCTAGGCTTTCGAAGCTGCCTGCTGTCAAGGGCGCGTTGCCGTGCCATTGCTTGTGAACTGACAACACAGCACAATTCGGGTTTGCGGACGCTGTAGAGTCAACCCTGAGTTGCAAGTGACCTCGACAGCAGGAGCAAGGGCAAATGCTGTGGATTCGAGCCCTTCAGCCTGTCAGCTCATCCTGGTCGCTCTCCGATTCGGATGGCACGGACCACGCCACACAGCCCAAGCGGCTGAGCAGTTGGCCGAAAATCGCTGAATCTTTGAACCGAGCCAGGCCTCGGGCCGAACTCAGAGGCCCAAACAGCGGAGGCCCGGGCCATGGATATCCGGCAATCCGGCTTCCGACGGGCAGCCGGGCCGATGTGATGGAAAGACACAAACATGGATTGCGTGCTGCGGTCACATTCTTGGGCCTTGGGCAACCTCCCAAACTCCGATTTGCAACAGCTTCGTTTCACAAAGTTCCAGGCACGAGAATTCTCTGGACAGCTTCCACAACCGCATCGGTTGGGGTGACAACTGGCTTGGATGAACCAGCGAGCAGTTGGGGCCCCTCAGCTTGGCATCTTGGTGCCGCAAGCAGCCTGGATCCTGGCGCGGCAGCAGCAAGCAAAATACTGTCAAAGACTACTCAGAGACTCTCTTCGTGCACGGGATGCTGGATGGCGCTCCCTCCCTACAACCGGAACGCGAACCTGTCTGGCGATGCCGGAGGGTCGAGGCGGAATTCACGGCTGAGGCCCATGTCTGCGCGGGCGTAACCTTGGAGGTCTGAATTACTTCTCGAGCAAAGGATACTGCGACTTGAACCGGTCGAGGGCGATGCTGGACCCCTACGTCGGGCTAGGCCCCCTGCCGATGGCATCTTTCACCTTACTTCCGAGAATGGTGTGCAGCTGCACCAGTGGTTCCGCTCATCATTCCGGGAAACATCCACAATCGAACGCAGGATTTTCACTGAAAACAAGGCAAGTCGCTGCGAAGAAGGTGGCACCACCCAGAAGCATGGCCTGGGGTGACGGCATTGAGATTTCAACTCACATGAGCCATGTTACGTGTCATCATGGTACTGGTAATTACTACCGACAGCAACATTAAATCATCATCGCCGGCTAAGACTAACGGGACTACTACCGTTCGACCATGTCGTTGATGCCACTACCACTCGAAGCGAACTTTCGCACTAGTCCCAACAACAAATACCAGTGATGCATGCAGTGAAATTGTGGCGCTGTTGTTGACCAATGATGGCACTGGCGATGGCGATGAAGAACCTGATGATGGTGAGTGTCCATTGACGGCTGATTTAAGATCTTGGCGACGACGGTGACGTTGGTGGTTGTGGTGATGATGGCACTGGTACCGATGATGATGATCACCATCATCATCATCATCATCATGCTGATGGTGATGATGACGGTGATGACCAGGAGGAGGATAATGATGAGGATGACGGTGTTGATGGTGGTGGTTGTGCGGTGCCCTTCTTGTTGGTGATGATTTCTCTGGTGCAAACAATAATCTGTCCTGTTGTTTCCGAGCAACTACAAATTCTGCTCTGAATCTGTTTGCTGATTACAGCTCATGCCGTGGGGTCTCGCCTCTGCATATACGTATGCATGACTCTGCATGTGTGTGTGTGTATATATATATAGTATGTGGTGAGTCTATATGTGTGCATTTCGACGTGCAAAGATATCCACAGCTTATCTCTGCGAATAATATACACACGCACAAAAACGCGCTCACGCAAGACTTGCCTAAAGCCTTACACTAAAATCAGTAATTAATGCCTACAGGACATCCTGCTATCACCCTTTCTGCTAAGACCCTAAGCCATAGCTGGGTCAAAGGCTGGCTCGCCAGAGGCCTTGGAGCCCATCACCGGAGCAGTGGGGTCCTCTGAAAACTCTGAAAACTGTCAAAACATGGGTGCTTCTTTAAATCGGGGTCCTTCCTGGAGTGCTTCTTATAATAAGGGTGCCGTACTACAGGGTGCCGTACATGGTGCCGTACTACACCGGGGACCCCTAATTTAGAGAACCACCCGTGTAATAGGGGTACTCCAAGGATTCTATGACACCGGCATTACGAGGGGTTCTTGCGTTGCTCTTTTTCTGAGCCCTGGGGCTACACTGCAATGTTGGATCCTGGTGTTCTAGCTGTTTGCTGCGTTCCGGCTACCACCCTGCCACGATCGGCGCTAGTGACTTGCGAAAGGTCCTCGCAGGGAAGGAGCTCCACGGTGAATCTCACCTCACATCAGGGTCTGCAAGCCGGGGAGCGCTGTGAGATGTCGGAGAAATATCGAATCGGACAACACTGCACTGGTCGCACTGGTTCCTTCCCATCGAAGCTCGTTGTTCATACCGCCGCAAAGGGCTCTTCAGCTCACAACTCGAAGCGATTTCTGCTGCCTTCAAGCCGCAGCCCAGGTGAAACCAATGTGCGAAAACAGTCGACAACGCTGCAAGATTTAGCTGCATGCGGCTGTGTTTGTATGTTCAACGCACCGTGCACAGGACAGAGAAGGAATGAAAAGACCCGCTAAACTCAGACGCACTTGTTCGCGAACCAGGTGGCCCTGCGTCCACTTGGTGTAACGATCATCACATCCCCGTCTGCATCAAAGCCAATGACGGTCCACTTTACCGCATCTCCGACGCTGAGAAGTCTTGTCGACTTTTGGGCAAACCAGCGTGCGCTGGATCCGTCTGATTTTTGCACATGCAGGTCTCCGTCCTCATCGAACGCCATCACGGAGCCCACTTCTCCACAAGGGTATTGCACCCTGTCCCCCGCGCTGAGGGCTTTGGTGCACTTGTTGATATACCAAACAGCCTCGCGGCCGCCAGTAGTACGCACAATCACGTCTCCATCTCCATCGATACCAATGATCTGGCCGCGGTGGTCGTCAGGGTAAGTCACATAATCCCCCACCCGGATTTCCGTGCACTGGTACATCACTGACAAGACTTCTGCGCCCTCGGCTTTCACTTCGTCCGCCCCACAATCATTGCCTTGACACGCTGCTGTCTCCGGTGCCGCTGCCGGCACTTGGGGAAGCAAAGTCTTCAATGGAAGCCTGATGCGGTGGACACCATACAATCGTCGTTGCACGCCCTGCCAGAGGCGCGCAAGCAGAAGAAGCACCGCGATGGCCACCGCACGAGCCGCTCGGCGGTGATCCGCCCAACGGTATGCCGCCAGGGCGAAAGCCATGGCGACGTTGCTACCCAGTGGCATGATCGCCACTCATACGATAATACTACAGGCCACAAAGCCCTGAGCTGCAACACGGCTCCATGGGCAGCATTGCGCAGTATCGAATCGGACAGCACTGCACTGGTCGCACTGGTTCCTTCCCATCGAAGCTCGTTTTTCCATACCGCCGCAAAGGGCTCTTCAGCTCACAACTCGAAGCGATTTCTGCTGCCTTCAAGCCGCAGCCCAGGTGAAACAATGTGCGAAAACAGTCGACAACGCTGCAAGATTTAGCTGCATGCGGCTGTGTTTGTATGTTCAACGCACCGTGCACAGGACAGAGAAGGAATGAAAAGACCCGCTAAACTCAGACGCACTTGTTCGCGAACCAGGTGGCCCTGCGTCCACTTGGTGTAACGATCATCACATCCCCGTCTGCATCAAAGCCAATGACGGTCCACTTTACCGCATCTCCGACGCTGAGAAGTCTTGTCGACTTTTGGGCAAACCAGCGTGCGCTGGATCCGTCTGATTTTTGCACATGCAGGTCTCCGTCTTCATCGCACGCCATCACGGAGCCCACTTCTCCACAAGGGTATTGCACTCTGTCCCCCGCGCTGAGGGCTTTGGTGCACTTGTTGACGTACCAAACAGCCTCGCGGCCGCCAGTAGTACGCACAATCACGTCTCCATCTCCATCGATACCAATGATCTGGCCGCGGTGGTCGTCAGGGTAAGTCACATAATCCCCGACCCGGAATTCCGTGCACTGGTAGATCACTGACAAGACTTCTGCGCCCTCGGCTTTCACTTCGTCCGCCCCACAATCATTGCCTTGACACGCTGCTGTCTCCGGTGCCGCTGCCGGCACTTGGGGAAGCAAAGTCTTCAATGGAAGCCTGATGCGGTGGACACCATACAATCGTCGTTGCACGCCCTGCCAGAGGCGCGCAAGCAAAAGAAGCACCGCGATTGCCACTGCACGAGCCGCTCGGCGGTGATCCGCCCAACGGTATGCCGCCAGGGCGAAAGCCATGGCGACGTTGCTACCCAGTGGCATGATCGCCACTAATACGATAATACTACAGGCCGCAAAGCCCTGAGCTGCAGCACGGCTCTATGGGCAGCATCCCAAAGCAAGTCATGGAGTAAATGAAGCCACATGCCACGGCTGCCGTGGTGTTCAACCACCTTCACCTGGCAAGGCCTTCGCCGAGGCATTGAACAAGCAGAGACATGGTGCAGACAAAATCAGCATCGGGCCGGAATGTCTTGGCCGCTGGGAACTTTGTATTCCTCAGTCGATCTGGCGAACTCTCTCCGACGGATTAGAAGGGCTTCGATTGTACGAGATGCCAGGAGCCCTCTAGACCATACTGTGCACACGCCAAAACTCCCGTTAGTCCCACTTCATCATATATAGTTAAGCTCCAGCTTGAGAGCACGAGACCCTGCTGAAGGCAAGAGGCCCAAGTACCACAGTTGATGAGCCCACCGTCTGGTCTCCGGCTCTCCTGGTCGAGAAGGCTACTTTGCTCGAGTCATCGGGTCCTTCGGATGCCTAAACCACACCGCCAAAGCTGCACAGACCATGACACCAGCCGAGACTCACGCCTTAGCAAACTTCACATGTCAGCGGCAAGCGTCCGTGAACCGAGACTTCTCTCGCAACCTGCACTCTCCTCCTCCAGAAGGCCGAAGCCCAAGGCCTGGATCACGCAGCCCTGCCAGGCCATGGGCCGGAGACATGAGAACACTGCCACACTGCTGAACTTCCGCGGGCGCGATTTGCTTGGGAAGAGCGCTTGGCCGACCTCAATCTGGCCGATGTCCACGGCCGGATTCAAGCTCTTGCCACAATCCTTGGGATGCTCCCGAACTTGGGGCGAAGCAGGGCTGACCTCCTCTTGCATGCTGAGGGAATCTGAGGGCTCCTAATGTTTGAATGACGGATTATGAGACTGCACCACTCTTCAACACCGATTCTGGTCTTGTCGCGAGACCCGCACAAGGTTCCGACGACGACCCCGCAGGAGGCGGGAGGGGATGTCGCTCGGGAATGAAAGTGGCTCTACCACCCAAATACCCTCAAGTTCTTCTGATAACGAAACGCCTCTTTTACGCGGGTTTGGCTTTTTGCACAACAGCGAGAGGATGGCAATAATAACATCGACACCTGCCGCAGCAACGGCCAGCCAAGAGGCGTAGACAACGTCGAAGGACCGGACCTGCCATGGCAGACTTCAACCTGGATTCCTGACAACACTCCATTCGAATCTTGGAGGAGTAGCAATCCACACATGATCTCAGATTGCAGCCTCATCTTTGATGACACAAATCTGGCCCAGCAGCTCTAAGTTCGCTTCATTCTGTTCGTACTTGCCTGGTTCACTTCACGGTGTGAGGACCCCATGTCACACCTGGGTCTCGCCGGTCAAAACATCGATCTCCACCTTCGCCAATGCAGAAAGCTCGCCTAAAGCGTCGAAAATCTAAGGCTTCTAAGGCCCCGCAGTTGAGCCCCGCAGGCCTGCGACCGACGAAATCCGCAACCTAAACCCCCAGCCTCGCTCGGCTAAAGGACACAAACAAGAAATATTCTGCAAACATGGGCCCGCAAGCCCCAAGCCAAGCCTGGGCACAACCTGCGCTGAACAGGTCATAGTCAGACCTTCGTGAGATTATGAGCAATGGCTCGGTGTATGGGCTTTGCGCATCAGAGGTCAGCAAGAAGAGATCACAGCTGGGATGACTAGGCCTTGGCCACGGGGCCATGCGGCTTCAACATCCGCTCTTGCTAATGCGACTCATGCTTTGGCAAGATAACCCGTGACGCTGGGAAGCCCAGCACCTTCTCTTAGTCTTCCTGCTTCTTTCGAACTCGCTCCAAACAGCTGTAAACCTTTATTTCGTGCAGGTGCAGCAGTGGGTCAAATGTGCATTCAGTATAGGGGCCGGTGGCAGCAAATTGTTAGAGCATTACTTCTGCCTGTCGAGTTTCTGCGCTTTGGGCCGAGGCCTAGTGCGGAACTCTCATGCGACAGGAGAACTCGCGTTAAGCCGCTTAAGAACTGCAGAATCAGCAAGCTTGCCCAGCAACCTCCATCTTCAAACGTGCGAGGTCGTATCCCCGAATCGTCCTCCCATTGGCCCATCCCCCTACCAGACATATCCTGAACTGAAATCTGTAGTCTAGGTACTATAGGACCGTGACCCAGAGCCCCAAAACCTCTTCCAGATGCATAAGAGGGGCAGAGGCTCCTTCGCGACACTCGTCTTACCCTCCTGCAAAAGGACGATGCCGCAACCCCTACAGTAGTAGTAGTAGTAGTAGTAGTAGTAGCAATAGCAGTAGCAGCAGCAGCAGCAGCAGCAGCAGCAGGGGCAGCGGTAGAGGTACTACGACAATACTACTACTGATATTACCACTACTACGACGGCGACGACGACGACTACGACTACTACTACTCAGCTACTACGCTACAAGTAAAACCACACTACTGCTAGTGCTACTACGACGACCCCCACCGCCAACACCACCACCACCACCACCACAACCAAGACCAAGACTACCAGACGACGACAAAACTATGAGACGACAACCATGACAGATACATGCGGCTGCTACTGCTAGCATGCTAGCAGATTTAATAAGTGTGATGACAACTTGACATTCGTGACATTAGCCATAAGACAATAAAAGATAGATCAGGACGACCATTCATCAGTAGTAGTGCTGCTGCAATGACAGTTACTCAGTTGTTGTAGTGTGTCGACAATAAGGAAACAATCATGGTCCTCATCATTATGTCATGTTGGTACGATGACGGTACTGGTGAGAATCGCAGCCTGGCCTGGTAGAGGGTCGCACCTGCTTTGAGTGCATCGCTGACGACCTGGATCGGGTAGGTGTTGCAGGGACGTCAGCACATCGCAAACAGCAAGAACTGCAATGTTCAGAATAAGAAGTGCCGTAAACGACATCACAATACAAGTACAAGCTAAGCAGCACCAGTAATAGTTTATGCTCTTGCGCTGTCAGCTCCGTCCGCATTATCCGAGCGCGCTCGCTTGGCATAGCTAATTACGGCTTATCGGGCAAGAACGTTTGGGTTTCCCGATGACCACCCTGACATCCCTCGGCTGAAGATGCAAGCCCTCCTTTTGCAGCTTCGCCTGGGCCCACGGTTTGCCGGAGGTGGTGTAGGGCGCGAGCTCCTGGTGGAAGTGTCAGAGTATGCCATGATGGTGGTGGTGGTGGTGGTGGTGGCGGTGGCGGTGAAGAAGAAGAAGATGATGATTGCAATGATGGCACGACGATCACTGTCGTGAAGGTAATCATGCATCCAGTGATGATGATCTTCTGATATGTCAACCTTACGGGAAAGTCGGAGGGTTGCACAACTGCTGGAAGGAGGACAAAGCAACATTTCAGTCTCCATATCGCTCCACGCAATATCCCGTCCTTCTGCAGCTTTCCACCAGCATCCAAGATGGCGCTGACCTCCGCACTCAGGAAACAAGAGTGTAAAGTGAGGTGACGAAGTCTGGTGTTCTCAGTTGTGGCATGCCGGACTTGATGCTCAGCAAAGGCACCACAGTCTCGGAGGTGCAGCTGCCATAGGTGCCCGTGATGCCTCCAATGCCGGGCATGACGTCCGAAAGCCGTCAAAACACTAACATGACGAAAAGACCAGAAGCAAAACAGACTAACCGCAGTTTCATCTTCAGCCAAACCAATGGCCTGCCCAGCTGAAGTCGGCAGTGCTCTTCGGCATGCGGATGCTGATCTTGTCCATGGTGAAGTCAGTCTCAGATGCAGGGTTGCTCCGGTTTGCTTATGGGATACGATAGCGACGACAACGACGGCAAGACATCGCCAAGAAGAACAAGAAGACGAAGACTTCGAAGACTATGATGATGAGCAACAGCAGCAACAATAACACGCCCCCACACACTTTCACTGCAAGCAGCAGCAGCAGCAGCAGCAGCAGCAGCAGCAGCAGCAGCAGCTCGACTAAGACGAGGAGGACAACCACGACCGCTGCAGCTGCTACTGCTGCTACTACTACTACTGCTGCTACTACTACTACTACTACTACTACTAGTACTCCTTCTCCTGCTGCTGCTGCTGCTGCTACTACTACTACTACTACTACTACTGCTACTACTACTGCTACTACCTTACTGCTTCTGCATGGCTATGATGGAGATGGCAGCACGATCATTGCGGCAGTGTCAGTATAGCGCTCTGAAGCTGCTACTGCTGATTATCATGGCAACTGCTGAACGGTTATTAGTAGTTGTCCTCAGGGTATCGTACTTGTTGCTCACACTGATATCAGTGCTTACGCATAGTCGTCTGCACAATCCGCTTAACAGGCCCAAGCTTCTGATGCAATATGACGATTCATTGGGCACCTTGCAAGCTGAACCCATAAATCCGACTGCCCCACTATGTGCTGCTGCACTTCCAGACCTCTCCGGCAGCCTCTCCGGAGTTGTCCAATGTCCTTCCGTCTCCCGGAACAAAGAACTTTAAAGAACACTAAACCCAGCGATCCATCCCCAAACCCTGGCCAAGACACGGCGATCTTCTTCAACTCCATGGTCAGGGCCTGGAGAGCCTTGGTGTCCATGCCCTGACCGACCTGCCAGGAGAGAACAGCCAGCGATGCTTCGCATGGCTTCATACTAGTTACTAGTACTATGCCAACATGCAAGAACAGCGGTTACAGAAGCAGAGCCATGCCAATGACAAAGAAAAGTTAGAATTGAGGACATCTGATCCGTCGCGAAAGCACACATCCTTCTTTGCTGTGCAAAATCGAAGAGCCTTTGTCAACCCGGGCCTCGAGACCACTGTGCTCCAAGACGACAGAACCATCCGTGTTTATCCTTGCAGCACGGCTCAGCAAATCTGCTGCATCAGGCAGTTCCCACGATTGTGAGCTCAACATCACGAGTGTAAATCGTTTTGGGGGGGCCTGCAGGGTCACGCAGGACTGAGCTTGTGGTGCTACGACACGCCTTTGACTTGAGGTGGGTCGCGAACCTCAGGCTTCCGCGCCTTGGCTGGGACAGCTATAGGAGCTACAGCGCATTTACATGGTGTCACAGGTTGGCCCTTGTGCTGAGCTGGTCCACATATCACATCACATGCTACTGCTTCTGAGGCCACTTTCTGCTGACTCCTCCTCCTCCTCCTCTTTTCCCACTTCCTGCTTCGCCTCCTAGTCCTAGTGCATATCTGTACCGTGGTCATCATGATCACGATCACCAACCTCACCATCACCAAGAACAGTATCACGGAGCCCTGTGCGCGCCTGAGATAACATCTTTCGGTCCACTGCGCCGGGGGGAGCTTGTAGCGCGAGCCCATGCCTCTCAGTGGATAGACACCCCCATACGTGAGTACAGATCAGCGTAACTGAGCCCTGTTGCAACCACCAGGGAGGGACAAGAAAACCAACTTTCGCTGATTGGGAACCTCCATTGCTGTTCATGTACGATATCTGCCAAGCCCGTCAATGACAAATTCTGTACCGGCTTCCTGTCAGTTGCCATGTCGGCCAGGTTGCAATAGATGCCCCTCTTGCGATATCCTGAGACGATCATTGAAGCCAACTGTGCAGGGAACTGGAGCTACTCAACTCTCAGCTCGCCCCTGCATCCTGGAATCAGTATCTGCTAAATTTTGGGTCTCTGCACTGCAGCTAAACTGCTGCCTTCACTCCCTGCTCGCTTTCGAATCCTACAGAGGAACCTTTCATCCCCACAAACCACACAGACATGCTACGTCACGAGACATGAGCCTGTTCATGACAGCCACCACCGCAAGTACCCGCCAAGCCACCCCCTCACCTGCTGCCCTTCTCCCAGCTCTCCTTGTTCCCAGGATGGCAGCAGCCTCGCCCCAAAGCCACGAAGCCCAACCTGAACCCTCAACCCCGCAACCCCAAACTGCCAGGCTCCCCTAAACCCTACATTCCCAAGCCCGAAACCCCTAAACTCTCAAACCCTAAACCACTAAACCCCCAAACCGCAAAACCCCAAACCCCTAAACCCTGATAAACCCCCAAGCCGTAATTGTGCTCTTTGAAACCTTCTGCCGAAGCGGCGGTTCGCCTCGTTGAAGGCCTTGGTGGCAGCGCTTGCCATGTCGAAGTTCGACTTGGCCTTCCTGAGCTTCAAAGGATCTTTTGTTTGGCCTTTTCTTGGGTCTCGGGCTCAGAGGTCTAGGCATCGGTGCTTTTTTTTCAGGGTTTATTTAGGTTAGGGGTTGAGATGAGTTTAGGGCTTTAGGGTTTAGGGTGAGCTTTGATGTTCCTGCCCATTCCGACCGACCTCAAGAGCTAAAACAACCTCCAGCTGAAGCAGCGAACATCGTTGAGGAACAGCCGAGCATCAGTGCCTGCCAAGCCTCGCGGGTGGGGAGTTTCTTCTTACATCCAGGGCTCCAGCTAATGGAGCTTGGTGCTCGCGGTAGTGTGACCGTGATGTGAAGACGGCCACCGGCCACGACACATGCAAATAACCCGCAGTCTTTGAACACTGACGCGAAAACCCTGCTCGAATCAGCTCGTTGCTGGCATGTCTGCAATTTCGGGACACCTTCACTGAAGCCTCAAAGGCCATAAGCCGTGACCATCCTTCAGCAGGAAACGACCGAAACATACCCAAGCCCCTCTCATTATACCCTCTGAACCCTCTCTGCCCTGCCTTGACCATGCCTGGAGCCAGGTTGGCTTCCTGGAGCTGCCAGGGCTCCTGCAGAGGCAGAGAAACAGCTGGGGTTAGGAATTCTGGCTTCCCTTTTACCTGTAAGGCTTGCACCACGGCTTTGGGGAAGAGGATCCGAGATGGCTCCTAGCCTAAAACACGGCTCTCTTCTGCGAGCTCCCACAAGCAGCAAACATAGCTTCGGGAGGCAGCTCCTTCTGCGCCGCTCTGGCCACCTGTTCCACAAGGGGCCAAGTGCCAAGTAAGCTAAGTAAGCGGGGAACACGAGCCTAGCATCCCAAAGAGGGGATGCAACATTTCGATTGATTAAGGGGCTTGCATCTTCTTCTGCAAACCACGAAAGTATCTTCTGACGAACACCCTAGCGGCCCTGGCACTCTGACTCGGGCCAGAGACTTGACAATTTGCATGGTGTCGCGCTGGTGCCGGCAGCTCCAGGACTCCAAAGACCGCCTGCTCCATGATGGCCTCCATGATGATGGCCCCTTCGAAATCACCAGGAGCCTTTGAATTTGCAGAATCGAGGACTTGGGGCTTCTTGGGCTGCAAGCGTTTTTGAGTCGTGAGATGATTCTGCCCTGCAGGCAGCAGTATGCAGCCAAAGCCTGGGGATCTACGATCAACGCCTCTCGATAGACGCACATTGAAGCGACGCGGAATCAGATGCCCAACGAACTTCGCAGTTTTTGGTTCGCTTCTCAGCCGGAGGGCACGCATCCAAGTGTTGCACGGCAGGTCGGTGACTGCACCTTTCATGAGGGAGCATCTGTGTTGAGAACCCCTCTCATACAATGCATCTTACGAGGAAGTGATGCCATGCTTTGTCGGGTGCCGTGGCGGAAACCCTAAACAGCAATGCTCACCATGAAAAACAGCAGACCATGTCTGTCGCATGTCGTCGACAGAACGAGGCTTTTCTGCTTCGACCAGCCTTTGCAGTGGAGCTGTGCGTGGGGAATGTCGTAGCAGTTCACCTCAGCAATCGCCATTCTAGAACGTGCCAGGTCATGCAGAAAGCTTCATGGCATGCTGCACTCCACACAGGTTTCCCCAAGCTGCAGTCACACCACAGCTTGTCTGCGAATGATGCGATCCCGACCAGAGGAACCAGCCATTAGCCATGTCACGCTGCTTGCCTGGGAGAAACCCAGCATGTCGAAGCCAACGTTCTGCAGGATGTCCTGGGGCTCAAGAGATTCAAGGTACCAGTACCAAGTCCCTGACAACTCGGTTCGCTAAGCCTGCATCGTCTGGGAAGGGAGAAGACTTGGGACCCCCCCCCCCCACTCAAACCCACCTCTCCCCGCCTGCTTCAGGCTGCTGATCTTCCCGCTGGAGACGTCATAGCCTCAGATGATTTCAAGAATGCCCCTGAACCCTGAACCCTAATCCCCTAGGCCCCGTAAACCCCCTAAACCCTCCCGGGACGAGCCCAAAGCTCCCGAGCTCTCCGGGTCCAAGGCGCTGCAGCTCCAGGAGGCCTCGAAGGGGGCGCGGGCACCCAGCGACCGGAAGTCCGGCGTCCTGAGCTTTAATGTTACGAGTATATTATTAATATAATATATTATAATATAATATAATATATTAAGTATATAATATTATAGACTCTAATATAAATACTATTTCCAAGAAGAATAAATGGGAGTCTCATGTGAAGAGCGGACCGAGTGGAATCGCTGCTAGTGCACAGAAGACAAGCGAAAACCATGCCCTCTTCGCCGGCCTGTCCAACTGCACCATCACGGGACGCTTGGTGCGCATTGCGGCCACTGCTGTGGCAGCACAAACAGGCGCGAACAGCATTGCCTTTCCAGGGTTCTGCGTCAACTTCACTTCAATTAGACGTGTGCTTTGTGGGGCTCGAAATCATTCCTGCCGCAATTCTAAGGGGCTTTCTCGGTTTCATCGGGCGTAGCAGCGAAGGGCTTCGAACTCCGGGGAAGGTCCGCTGAGTATTTCTACAGTACGCGGGGGTACTTCAACCTGCAGCTTTGGCCTTCCCACCGTAGGCGCCGCCGATACGCTGGTTCTGCACGGTGACCTTGCCTGGCATCGGCGTGCAAGGTCGGCTGGCACTATCCCGTGAGTCGCGACCCTGCCAGGTCACGGGTCTGCGAAGCAGAGTCTCTGTTGCCAAGCTGCTCTTCGGCAAGTGGAAGACTTTGCACAACATCGTTTGTGCCCAGTCCAGGGTTTGACAGGAGCTGTTCACCACGAGTCCTGCAACGAGTCATTTCTAGGCTCGTATGTCTGCAGAGAAAGGGTTGGTGCATTGGCGTATGAATTCTGATGCTCGGTTGTCTGCAGTGACACACAGGCACAGCAAAAAAGGGGGTCAAGTCCGGCGAGCAAAAGAACAGACTACAACTCAAAACAAAACGTTCTTCTCCAGGCCCAGGTGCCACCCATGCCATCTGGATAAGCATAGGTCGTCTGGGTCTCCAAGTAGAAGTGCTTCTGACCGGCAGAAGATAACTTGCCTCACGAGCCGTCAGGAGCTGAAACCAGCCGAATATGATACCCTCTGTACCCCATTACCAGTCCTCCACAGAACGATGCGAGTTTTTTCAGGCTCGTCATTCAAAACTCGAAACCCGAGAAGGCCTTCCACCGTGGTCAGATCCGCTGCACCCCGGGCTTTGCCGACGGAGAGAGGCCCATGGCGCTCCTTTGTTTTGTTTTTTGCAAAAATCGCTTTACATTATATTATACTATATTCTATTATTTTATACTATATACTTGCTGAGGTTGCCTTACAAGGGCTCCTAAGCTGTGCAGCCCATGTTTTGGAAATTTCACCGGAGCATCTCGGATCACAATCCTGATGCAGGAATCACGAAGGCTCCCAAACTTTCCTACATGCATCTTAGATCACATCTTACCATACCCCTAAGAATTCAAAACTGCCAGATCACCTACAGAAGGGAGTCGAATAGAAAATGCCTGAAGCTATGCAGAAACATGCCTCAACTCATGTTCTGCTTCCCACTCCTGCACCTTTCCACGCTTCACGGCATCGGCGACCTTTACCACAGGCTCAGCCTGCTGCGTGTCCTCCGCATACTCCTGAGCCGTTCCACTCAAGCATATAAAGATTACTGAAGGCCGTGCGACCTACTTTCTCTGCGTTACCGCATCCAGGCACCCCGAACGAACTTCAACACGGCAAAAACTTGTGGAAGGAGTTGCTGTTGCTAGCAAGAACTGCCAACAACCACACATGATAGCATGAGGAGATTATGGTGATGGTGATTCGATGATAGTGATGAATGATGATAGCAGCAGCAGCAGTCGCAGCACCAGCAGCGGAATTCATGATGCAGGAACTGAGCGGATCCCCCTGGACTTCCGAAAATAGCTCGATGGCAAGGCTCGACGTGAACAAGTCTCGCCCCGCATCGTGCTGCCTCTCAAGGCTCGAATCTAGTAACCTAGTATCGAGGGTGGCTCCGGCCTTGCACTGGACATGCTTTCTTGGTGGTATGAGCAAGCAGACACAAGCAGGAAGAGCAGCAACGAAAGCGTCGCTGGGTCGCTGGTCGGAGTGATATTCCCGACTCTCTTTGCTTGGCCTAGCTCACAGTTGACTCCCTGCGGCTTCGGGTTGATGGGTAGTGAACAATCTTTGTCGTTGCGATGCGGAATTAACTTGACTGGAACGTCCACAAAAGCCTCCAAGGTGTCCGCTAGGACCATGCCGACGAATTGTGCGACATGCCTGGACAGACACCCAAGATGAGCTACGGTGTCATGTGAGGCGCTTTGTTGCCCACCCTCTACGACTGAATATCTTCGGCCACGACACTTGGTGGGCTCCGTCGTGTCTGCGAATATCTGGCAGATCGGGGGCTTTTTGGGTTGCATGGCAACAGAATCGAAAATGAACCAAAGAGGAGTGCAAGCACCATCACTGAATGGGCCTTCGTTGGGCAGGTCGGCTTCAAGTCGTTCTCCGCACCTCCAAGCCACAGTCTGCAACCGCTTGGATACTGGATGGCCATCGAACGAAGAGATGAATCCCTTCAGTCCCTTTTATGCAGAGCCCTGTCCCGTCCTAACTCTTTGACGTCTGCGGCCGAGATGAAGTTCGTCACGCCGGCCACCTCCATGCACTCCACCACATCGATGCCTTAAGATGTGGGGTGGCTCGATGCTTCTTATGTTTGATGGTGAGAGCCGAGGCACACTTGACCACGGCCACTTTCTCTGCGAGGACAGGAACCTCAGAGTCTACAAAGGAAAAGAAGGTCAGAGTCAGGCAGTCGTAGTCCTCAAAAAGCTGAAGCATTCCATGAGATCATTGTGGCTTAGCCCTTTCACAATCCTCTTTTGAATGGCAGCCGGAGGAACGCCAAAAAGTGTGCGGGGTCGAATTGGCTCGTCTGCCACATACTGCGCAGTACCTGAGTGTTGCTGTTAACTCTGCCATGTCCTGGCAACAGGTTGGCAGCATGTACTTGAGACAGAGACGGCAACAGCTGCAGGCCTTCGTGACACAGCATCAGCCAAGCAAAGCCGGACGCAACAATTTTGTGACAAACAGGACATCTCAAACATCACGAGACATGTCCAGCCTGGCCATGCCAGCTGACCGGACACAGCACAAGAAATCAAGCACCACTGCCTTCCACCATGCAAAGACAAGAGCCGGGAGGGAGAAAACGAAGCCTATGACATTGAGAGGGACAAGGAAGAAGTCTGGACAGCTAGCTCAAAGTTGCAGAAAAGCTGCCACAGGCTTGGTCAAGCGCTTGGAACTTCTCCAGAGGCTGGCCAATGGGCGCCGTCGCTGGGTCCACCGTGAACTTCCTGAAAGTCAATTGCTAAGCTTGGAGCTCACTCCGTTGGATGCTCGAATCACTGCCAGACGAGCTGCTGATCCCCGGTACTCTCCATCCGCTCCGGTGCTGTGGCGGCGCTCAATTCCTATAGCAGCTTTCGAAGATTGTGGCGGCACACTCAAGCTGCGGATACCCGCGGCTCCCTGCGGAAAGCTCCCCTGCCTCCGGCGTCAGCACCGCACCTCGGGCCTGGCGCCCACGGAGCGCGGCCTTGGCGAAGAGGTTGCAGGCCTCGGAGTCCAGCTTTAAAAAGCGGGGGTCGCTTTAAAGTGATGGGATGTGAGGGGTACTCGGGGTTTGCCTGAAAACGGGCTTGGCAGTCCAGGAAAATGGAGTTCCGCAAGAACTTAGCAGAGAGCAAGCCTGTGATCTCTTCGTGTAGGGCTTGCGCAATGAACAAAGCGAAACTTGATCCCAGCAGCCAGATTGACACGGTACTCCTTGTCCACAACGAGGAAGGGCGGCTCCGGAACAGAGGGCCCTTGGATGTGTGCCTGCAGGGTGTGCGGCTAAACTGAAGAAGGGTCAACTTACAGGGGGCCAACAAAGAACCGCATTGGCTATCCGCAATGCAGAGCACCTCGATCTCAGCGCGCAGCACCTGAGTGATCAGCATTTCTTCTGTAAAGAGAACCCTCAAGGTTCATGCATGCAGGATTCACCGTGCAGCTCGCGATGGGACAATCAAAGCCAAGGCCCTTCGGATCTCTTGCGACTCTTCTACATCAGGCTCCATAAGCACACAAGTTTGTCCCTCCTCACTCTTCCTTCAACATGGATCGGTTATCAATCGCCGAAGAGGCTTTCAGTCCTGCACAGTCCAAACGGCCTTAAACGTTAAACTTGATGTGGCAAGTTGCCATACCGATGCTCTGGATGGTGTCCGATGTCAGAGCCTGACCACGCAGAGCCTGGTGGGTTCGGACAATTTCGCTTGGAAACATCGTGCCTGCTCCAAACTGAAAGTCTAAAGCTGAGTCTTTTAATTAGTCGTTCAGCACCCCTTAGTACCCTCATAGGGCCTTCTAGTACCCTTACTTGTCAGAACACTCAGGCGTCCTTGATCGTCCCGTCCGCGATGAACGGCTTGTGCTCGACATTGCCGAAAACCATCCTCTTTGGGCCGTACCGGCGGAATGAGCGGAGTGTTCCCGGTGCACCTAAAACATAGACAACAATCTATTCTGCTTAAACCTGTCACATGGGAGTTCAGCCCTGTCTACAATGTCCGTGTGTGCTTGCCTCACGTCGGAGACGCCCACACCGCCGTCTGCAGCAAACTGGAACAAGAAGCCCGCGTTAAGCTCCGCGTGAGTGTTCCTTGGATCCGGAAGGTTCGGAAGCCGGGAGCAAGCCTTCGTCAATCAGCAAGAAACTCGGTGTGAAGATACGAGGACTTGCCTGAGAGGCTTACCACTGCAAGATGCATCTGGAAGGCGCGCTCCGACCGCTTTCTACACTGTTACACCAAGGTGAGTGGTGGAGCCTTGCGCGAGCCAGGCGGAAAACGTGCCTGAAGGCGTCCACCACTGTGCCACTGTGCACATGAGAGGGAAGACGAAGATAGTTTCATGGTCCGGCAAGGCTGGATCAGGTGGCGGCGTACCTAACTGAATGCGACAAGATGCATGTGCCTTCGCATGATCTTGAAGGTATCGAGGTAGGTGTTTGCACCTGTGCAGCCAGCCGAGCGTGTTCAGCACCGCACGAAACGTGGGGACCCTGATTTCTGGGCTGAACTCACGGGGCCCAGGGGCCGGCCTGGGAAAGGGATCGTGACGCTGTGGATGATCTGCGGCTTTGCCTGCCAGTCAGGGCCGGGGCTGAGAAAAGCCTGCTGAGATCCACCCCCCCCCAGCGGACTCAACTCACAAAAACCGGCTGAAGGCCCATCCTCTCACACTGGCTGACTTGCCTTCGGGATACATTTATCTCATAGACTTTACTCCCATTTGCCCCGGCGGTCTCTGACGGCAGCCGCCACAGTTGAACACTGAAGCCGAGTGACACCCCCTCGCGGCAGTGTCGCATCAGTGAGGAATGTCACAATGTCTACCGACCTGAATCCAGCTTTCGTGTAATGGGCTTAGACTGATTGAACCGGGAGTTCGGCTACAGAAAGCCAAGGCGCTGAATTTTGCGATCTTCGTCCATCAACTTCAGCTCTGCACCGAGTGTGGTCAAAAGCAGGCAGACGTCACCTCGGCTTGGATATTCGCACTCCAGACTTTCAGCCGAAGAGCATTGCTGGATTTTGAAACAAGCTTGAGGTTCGTGTCTGGCAACTTGGAGTATTTCTGTACAGGTGCACCACAGACTTCGTGCCACCGTGCGGGAAAGGCACTCGGGAAGTTTGGGTGAGTCTTGGCGATCATGACGTTTCCAGCCTCGGGAGAGAGCAGAAGAGTGGCCGCGTGCGACAGAATCACGTGCTGCAGCCCTCAGCTACTCATATCCTTCAGCAGACTCCCGCACCCGAAGGGCTGCAAGGATCTAGAAGGTACGCCTCAATCTCGTGCGAGGGGCCCAGCTGCCCACATCACGGACCTGCGGATGCGCCACCTCGGGCTCAGGGACTAGATCATGCGAGCGTGATCCTGGAGTGCAGCGCATGCTCCTTACTGAGAATGGCTCGCCTGTTTTAGGGCAGACTCTGCGCATTTCGCTTTTGCAAAGATGCACAAGAACATGAGTCCAGCTGTCGCCGTGGAAAACCTGTCGAACCGGCAGTGAGAGATTGGGGCATTTCGCTTCGGGCCAGATGGTTTCATACTGAAAAAGGTAACCACTGAAGCTCTTGTATTGAGTTGCACGATCAAGCAGTGAAGATACGGCACAAAGCCTGAAGACGTATTCAGACGTCTTCAAGGAACCAGGCATTTCCGGGCGAGGGTTGACTAATTTCTGACAAAGCAGCAAGCTTCAAATGTCGGACGATAGCCGCCAGTTGTGGTGCAGCAACCTTGGTCCAGGAAGTTCATGCGCATACGCAGACACAGTGGGCATCGAAAGGGATAGTGGATGGATGTTGCAGACTCTGAAGTCGGACTTGTCTGTCGTTACAGGATGGTAGCTCTGGAAAACGATCTACGGTGCAATGAACCGAGTTTGGACCCCTGGTCATGGCAAAAGGGCACACGCTCACATGGCTGGCGCGCTGCGGAGCAGCAGCTGACAGCGAGCATGAAATCTGAATTGAGGGCAACCCTGCCAGCGTCCGTCCACCTCCTCTTATCCAACGCCCCAGCACGGATGAAGCAAGAGCAGCAGGAACTTTGTGCAGTGCCAGCGGCTGTTGCTTTGTCAATCTCCTGCGTGACAGTCACTACTGTCCAGTTACAGGCATTGCAAACTTGCGTTGTCGGAGACTTTGGCGTGAATGTGTGCAAATTTTGCACGAGCATGGTGTCTGCTCCAAAGCCTGCGCAGATGCGACTTACCTTCCAGTCCTCGATCATCGTGCTCAAGGTGCAGGCGGCTCCCAGCGTCAACGACTTGGCGCTGTGCTCAATGGCTTTCATCTCACCGACGTTCCTGGCAGGAGCTGTGGCCTAGCGCCGGGCATCTTTAGCCCCCTGCACCGCACCTCCGGCCTAGCCAAGCCTGGGCTGCCCTTCCTGAAACCTTAAGCAGCCTTAGCCGTAAGGCGAGCGTCTGGACGTTGATGAAAACGGTCGGATGGTCGTTCGGGTGAGGTGAGTAGTACTTGATGACCCCTGTGCTTGTATTGCCTCAGCTGCGCCAGGTTGAGTCGTCACCCTGAGTCGACATCGTGGCATGATTTTGTTGTAGATCAACCGATGAGGACAAAGGTGTACGACTGAAGCAACCCGAGAGCCGAAGCTGCATTATGGTCTTAAGTGAGATTGACCAGCGTTGGAACTTGCTCCCGGACCGATTTGTAGTGCCTGATTGATCTGGCCTACAATCTATCATAATCACAATGCTTGCCATGTCCCGTTAGATAGCCTTTTCCATCCAAGGCACCTACAACAAGTCGATGTGGAAGTGCCGCAGCATACGTCCTTGGCGGCTTTTCAAACTCCCCTAATGCCAGCCTGGTGCCTGATGTGTCTGCGATTTGCTGTAGAAATTACATGTCCGCCGCACTTCAGTCGTTGAAGCCTCGCAACTGTACTCGAACACGGGCTTTTGCGAGAACAAGTCCTAGGAGGCCCTCCTAGCATTCGGCCGATGATCGTTACTGGTACCACTATATTCACGTCTGCGTATCTGCAGGTACTGCTGTATATGCATGTGTATGTATATGTATGTCTGTGTGTGTATATGCGTATCTGTGTGTGTATGTGCATGTACGTGTACACGTATGTACGTGGATCTGTCTGCATGTGCGTGTATGTATTCATGTATGTGTATGTATCTAGAAACGTATGTAGTGTGTATATGTGTGTATATATATATATAAGAACGCATAAGGACCAACAAACGCTTTGACAGTTTAAGCCAAGATCCCTGATGCGTATGCCTTCTGCCAACTGCTTTCGCATCGGTGACGTGTTATGCGATCTGAATGGGTATCTCGAATGTGTCATTCGCATTTCCTACGGACGTGTTCATATCGAAATAGGGAGGACCTACCGTTTCCCGGTCGGTGCCACTAGATTGAAAGCAGAGGAAATCGGAATAAACAACATGGGGTATATAGGGAGGGTGGGAGAAGACAAGTTCGAATTCGATACTCACACCAAAATGGCGACAGAACATAATAAAGCAACAATCGAAGTGATCGACTCATGAAGATCCTCGGTGTCGATCGGTGAATGATGAAAGCAAGGAGTTGTCACTTCGCACACAAGTTTGCTACATCACATCCGCCTTGGGTATCTGCAGCTCACTTAGCATCTTTGCCGGACTCCAAGGTTCAGTGCCGGAAAGACATCGGCCAAGGCGGTGCAGTTCAACCTGAATGTTGACGGCACACACCCGTTGACGTTTCTTGCTGGGGAAGAGGGTGCTTCAAAAAGGGAAATGATCCAGGCTCAAATCCGTCTAAGCTGATACCAACATCCTGGAACGACCGAACCAAGCAGTGATTTGCATCGTGATTGCGATGAGTCTAACCTTACCCAACATGTAGAGGCTCTAGGGTGATCTTGTAGCCGCTGCTCAGATGCTTGGACTCATGTCTGGAGGGGTTTCAGGATGAAAATAGGTGGCCTTCAACAATGCTCTGGGATCACTCGCATCCCTGTGGCCGTGGTTTGCCGGCGAGTGTGAAAGACCCTAGCAGCAACAACCGCGGAGGAAGCAACGTAACTCAATGTGATGAGACGGAAGGTGTGGCCAGTAAGTTTAGGCAAAGCGAATAGCCTGATAAGGCCATGGTGCCACAGCTGACCATCCCGGCTTAGCACGGAGCTCTGCAGCTTCGCATCCTCCAACAGTGCTCGTAAGAAGGGGCTGAGGCAGGCTCACATCTATGATTCAGATACAAAATGGCCCCAGAAACCCCGGTCTTGAAGATTACGTTGCCAATGATCAACAGAAGCGATGTGTCCGAATACCGTCGCTTGCAAACAATCGGTATTCCTGAGCCGCTTCATTATTGGCATTCCAGTAGCTTTCGCCAAGTTGAAACACGATAAGTCTGTGGACCATGGGCCTAAGAGCCCAAGCCAAAATAATCATCAGCTTAATACAGGAGCTTTTGCTGCTCTCCACCAGGTCCTTGATTTCTCCCACGTTCGCCGTGCAGTCTGGCCGGGATGCAGCGTCCTTCATGGCCTCGGATCTGTGGCGACAGAGATTGCTGCAAATTTCACAGGCTCTGGGAACTGCAAGGCTAGGTCTAAGTCTAGGTGTGCGGTTCTTTCGGAGTCTGCTATACTTGACAGAAAGGCCAAGCGTAACTGGCTTAATCACGCCTACAGTGACGATTCGCAGACTCTCTCCTAGACTTGCAGCAATCACCTCAAGCCAAGTCGAACTTGCAAACTGTGGTCTCGCGCAGGAACACCCAAAGATTCCCCTGCAACAAAGGTATGGCTGACCTTGAAGCTGCTAAGATCTCTGCATCGTGGATGGGGCGATAACCGGTGCATCGGCACAGGTTCCCTTGGATGCAGCCCTCAATCGCCTGGCAAATTGACATTTGTACTTCTCGACTCTGAGTGCACAAAAGGAGACACTTGGATACAGAGGTACAGGCGGGCAAACAAACGGCAAGTCAGGGTGAGAAGCGGGTTGTGAGGACATAGGCATGGACTACCACTGCACACAAGCGCCTCCCCACGTGTATACCGGCAGGAGTTCGGTACAGGTACATGCATGCACTCGTGGCATGCCTTCATAACTGCATATACACACAAGGTAGATATGGAACTAAAATCATAGCCAGCAGCTAGCTGCTAGCTGTACACATGCATACACATGTGAGGCCCACCCACAGAAGACTAGGCCCGGTCCTGCGGCTCCCTGGAGCCTCCCTTGGCCAGGTGCCCGTAAAGCGCCATGACCATTCCAGGTGTGCACATGCCTCCGCTTGTGGACTCCGACATCGCATTTCGCCCAATGGGCCTTTCATGGCCTTTCGATGGTTTCAACTACCTTCTGTCCCCGGTTCAAGAGCCAACCGCGTGGTTCGCTGTGAATCGCAGTCCGTGGTCTTGTATGCAGCTTACAACAGCGAGCAGTTGCCGATGCCCATGACTCTGCCCAGACATGCTTAACACGAGATGCATGGACCCCGTGCTATGGATGCCCCAACTTTCAAGGATGTTCAATGCGCCTGCTCGGAATCCCATCCCCTCCTGCCGTCCTTGCCAAGAGCACAACCCCGAAAAAACTGCTGTCCTAAGAGCAACGAGGCAAGGCCCAACGGCCCGACAGTCTGCAACCCGAGATGCCACATTGGCTCGCGCTGTGCTTGGCGATGGCCGACTGGATGGCATGCGGCTTGTCCGGCGTGCCTCAGGAAGGCGTTGGACCCAGCATCTGGGGATTCCTTTAGACAAAAACGGTACCTGCACCATAATGACTTTGACATGCTTGAAAGCAGTATCTTAGTATCTTTCTGTTGGGGCTCGATACTGGGGTCCCCTGCTTCCTAAAACTCCGTTTCCATGACAGTAACTGCGAGCTGTCCACAAACTGTCAAACTGATGCGAGCCACCCACTTCCTCGACTGTGGTGACCTCGTACCCATTCATCCTTGGTTGTGGTACTTGATGACAGACTGGCGCCTCACTCAATTCGTGTAAGACAGCATGACTGGGTAAAGGCCACTACATTACCACCCAACTGGGATGTCCAGCAGACAACCGAACAGCTGCAACGACTGCAAAGGAATGAACGAAATCGTCATTCTTGATGGCATTCGACTCAGGGCAGGCACACATCACCGATACTTGATGATACTTGCGCATGAATGAATTGGCGGTCGTAGGGCAGTGCCTACTGTGCTGCCGAGGTTCGAGTGCAGAGGCCGCAAGCAGGCGTTGCAAAGCACCGGGGCGGCTTTCAAGGAGAGCAACTGAGCCACGAGCTGGTTGAAACTGGCAAGGCCGTATGCACACATGCGAATTATTATCCATGCTTGAATTTCAAGGCGTAAATAACAGTGGTGTATCCATGGACTCTGGGATCTGACCTCCCGGCACGTGAGACAGAACGCAGCGCGAAGATTGCTTGCAAAAGAGGTGCATCGCCGCGGCGTAGCAAGACGGTACAGGCTCCGCAGCCACCCTGCAACCATGTTGAGAGTGACACAAGGAGCAGCGTAGTATAGCAACCTTCGTAAAAGGGGTATGCTATGGTCTTCATAATGAGGAACCCTAGGGGAGCTTCGGATGTGGACAACGGCAGCCACTGCCGACCGGAAGTCTAACAAAACCGGCCCCTGGCCAGTAAAGCTGGAACCCCTGCTGGAGATCGTGCTACGTACATGCTACACTTCGTCGATCATCTCCCCTGTCTAAACTCTTAACTTGACCGGACGAGCAAGTAGATGAGACATCTGCCAGTCAACTATTGAAGAGTCAGAGCTCGCACCTCGCCACAACCGATCTTGGTTCCAGGCAGTCCTTCACGACGTCAGGGGGAAAAAGCACGAAAGAATGCTCAAGGTTGCTCGAGCTTTGGGCCTCTTGCCTATGCCCTCCTGCGTGACCTAGCCGACTCTCGCTGGATTGCCCTCATTCGGTCAGAGGCAGTTTTGCCATCCGAGGTGACCTGGACTGAAGGATGAATGAACAGATAAGCCCTGACTTGGAAGCCGGGGTCCTGCATGGTAGCGCATGTATTCGGCCAAGTTCATGGTCAGCGGGAATTGCCCGGAGTTGATGACCTACCCGAACATGGCATGCAGCTTTCCTTGCAGCGGAGGAAGAGCCAGCTGGCATTCAGATTCTCAATGATAAACCGCCGAACCCTATTCCAAAGCCTACAAACCTTAAATGCCCTCGATCCGAAACCTGACATCAAAGCCCTCTTCCATGGCCTGCTCTTCGCCATTCACCCAGAAGCGCACAGTGGCCTTCAACAGTCCGAACAATCATAATGTCGTCCAAGTTGTTTCTTTGCTACAGCTACTACTTGAATCAACGCACAAATTAAACAGCCTCCACTTCTATCGTTCAGGCTTGCTGCATGCTTTCTTTCATCGCGCTGGTAACCTTTGCTGGCAGTATTCTTTTTTTGCAACCCGTGCGAAACCAATAGTCCTTGTTACTCGTTTTGTGCTGCTGCTGTTGCCACATTTTCTATGACCTGGGTCTTGCCTGAGTTGTCACACATGTCACACCATAGAGCGTGAAAGCGCATGCTAGCATCAGCAATTTAAACATTGAGCACTCATGCTGGCAAACACTAGTCATTAGTAGCTGAGAAATACTGACAGAAACTTTGAGTATGGGCCTTGCAACCAGTCGTACTGTTATTTTTTCGTATTACTGTTGCTCTCTCTGCTGCACTTCTTCTTGATACAACGCCCATATCTTTTCCATTGCCACAACCATCGAGAATTGTGACAGTATGGTCAGGGTCGTATATCATATGTCTGCAACTCCCAAGTCTAGTATAAACAGAACATACACGTTTGCACGTGCCTACTACCCACGGGCACGAATGCACATGCTAAGCGAAGCTTAAATGTCGCACCTCCCCGGGTCTTCCAAAGCGCTTGGCGAGATACTCCTGCTGGGGCTCGGGAGTCGTGTCAACAACTACTAAAGCAATCACAGCAACACTTGAAAGGTAGCTCTTCTACGCATGGCACTGCTTCACTCACTGACCTTCTACCCGACGCGCTCATCGGCAGGTTGCGGAAGGAAGTTAGGATCAAAGGGCGTCTTCTGAGAAGATTTAAACGTCGCACGTCAGAAACGCCACAGGTCGGTCGACATTCTAACCAACATGAAGGCAGCAAATTGCCGACAATCATGCGTACCGCAACAAAGAGTGCCAATCGCATCCGCAAAAATGGTGCTTAACCTCGATCTCCATCAACATTGTCGCCATGGTCACCGTCACCATCCCCATTCTCATCCTCATCGCCAACAACATCATCATCGAAAGCAACAGCACCAACACCTGCTTGTGACAACGATGCTGGTCTATGAAGCAGAAGGTGTTTATGGCAATCAATTAGGGAGAACGATGACGACGACCATCTAACGGTCACTATGGCCAAGCTCGCATGCAGATCAATGCTGCTTCGAAGATGCAGTCCGGCAGGGCGTCGAGTCGCGTGCGTGAGAGGAGCGCCCACTCGGTCTCCTCGGTCCTGTCGGCAACCATCTTGCGGCTCGTTGCTCGGATGTAGGCATTTTGCTGTCTGCTTGCAACACTGATGCAACACAAACTGGGAAGCCTTGGAAACTGGACAGATCTTGTGCTCAGCACTATCTTCCTACGCACATACCTGTGTCAAAGCTAGAATGGCAGGCAGTCATCTTCAGCGTCGAACGCCACGTGGATCAAAAAGTGAATGAAGGCAGGCTCAACCGATCTAGATCTCTGTATCTATACATACGTACATACATACATCCCTGAATGTATGTATGTGTCTGCATGCATGATACTTTCCTTCATGCACAACCTGTAAATGGTGCAAGTACATATTTATTTATGTATTTGGTTATATATATATATGTATGTATAATATATATATATATATATTATGCAGGGCTGCCATACCCCCCCTCCCCCTACCACCCCATGGTATCCCCCCCCGCCCCTCCTGTGAGGTGGGGTGTGTGGTGGTGCCCTTCCCCGCCCCGCCCCTGTGGTTTCGTTGTTGTGGTGGGCTGTGCACCCCCCGAGCTGAGGCTTGGGTTGGCCTTGTTCATAGTTGTGCCTGCTGCCGGTGATACTGCTCATGATGTTGTGCTCTAGACGCCGACGCGAGTCGACAATCGGATCATCTTCGACATCATGCTGAACATCATCATTGCCGTCGTCATC
>CAJNJA010063920.1:12129-23191 GCA_905231915.1 Symbiodinium necroappetens
GGGGCCCGAAGGAACACACCATTTCGACCACCTTTAGGCAAAGACATTTAGGCAACCCCCCAAATACAGATGAATTTAATTAATATTCTATAAGAGAAATATAATGATCGACATAGAATATTATTCTTGGATTTAATTTAATTTGTATCTTAATCGTATATAGGTTAATTATTTTCCTTTTTTCGATAATTAAATGTTATATATAATGAATTTATTATATAGATGGTTTGCGATATTAAGACATTAAAAATGATTTGAATTAATTCTATTAATTTGTCTATAGTTTTATTAATTCTTCGATTATTAAAAAGAGGATATTTATAATCTATATTGTCGGTCGCGGTTGAATATTTGAGAAAAATTATGAAAATTTATGAATAATATTTGGAATTAATTTATAATTGCCCTAATTACTTGATAAGATTTAAGGAGATTATATGAGATCGATATTGAAATGAACACTTAAATATAAGCTTATAAAATCTCGATTATATATATTAAACGAATCTAGAAATGTTAAAATATTTTCCGGCTATGATCGTTACGCGTCTGGATAAATAGTTGGTTCGTTTTTCCTAAGATAGCTTGAGTTATATTCCATAAATCTCGATTTCTATATCGATAAATTTCTTCCTAATTGAATTAGATTTTATATATATTGTTATATTTTTCGAAAAAGATATTGATTATAATTATGACGATAAGAAAAATATTCAAAGAAGATTTGATTAAGAGATGCTGATTAAAAATAAAATATATATGAATATTGATTAATAGCATTTCATCTATATTATTTTATTCATAGAATATATGAAATTGGATAATGAAATATAAAAAATAATATCCTATATTATATAATGATTTTCATTCAATGAAATATTTGATCATTTTGATCTCGACGATATTATAGAATCATAATCGATAATTATACCTATTCCAAAAAATAATAAATTCAAAAATTTTTTTAAAAAGATATCAATTCAAAAAAATAAATAAGATCAAAAAATCAAGCATTACAAGCGTAGATAAAATTCGCCAAGTGCATATTCAAAATAGGTTTTAAGTCCAAGATTAGAAAAACTTGATTATATAATTCCTTATTTCTGGATCGTCGTAAAAAATTAAAAATATAAGAATCTATATATTATATAAATCTAGAATATGAATAAATATATTGAATAAATAGAATATTATATATATATGAAAATAAATGGAGATGGACATATGAAGATATATATATATAATTAGAATATTTAATATATGATATTTTTTTTAGATATAAATCTAAAATTCAAAATTTTTTCAATAAATATAATGCCCCAACAAATTGTAAATCCTAAATACAAAATCATCTCAAAAGCCTAGATCCACAAGTCTCGAAGTTCAAGTCGGGCCGAAGCCCCCGCCTCGCCAACAAAAAAAAATCTACATGACTATAAATCTACATCTAAATGGCTGAGTCTGTGCTCTCCGATTTATAATGGGCGAAAATATTGTATTTTATTCTGAGAGATGCCAGCAAAATTGAGAGTCATCCATCCTTGTCCAAAGCATATTTTTGGTCAATATCACGGGCAGGCTTCTTATTAGTAGGTTCTTACCATTTCCATATATCTATTCACGAATAAAATCATATGGCGAAAAGGAGTAGCAGTTCAGTGTTATCATGATCATGATATTCATCATCGACCCTAAAATTTATAAGATGATTTGGGGACGTATACGGAAGTTCCGCGAAAATTCCGCGGCTGATGGATCCCTGGAAATTGACCCCAACCAAGCCCAATTATATTTAAAATATAGTCATCGTAATGGCTTCGTTCCAGCGAAAGCGATTTTCTATATATCTTAAGACCGACTATGGATTAAATCCGCCGAAATTCAATCCCCCAAAAATTTAAAGGATTTTGGATTGAAAACCGAAAGCCACTGAAATTACCTGCCCCGAATACCTCAAACCCGATTATGGATTGGAAGCCCGCCGAAATTCCCTACCCCACAAGGGATTAAAAGCCGAAGTTGCTTCTATCGTCGCGTTCTTAATGCGAATTCGCATCTTTTATTAATGGTTGAAACTACATATGTGATTTGCCCAAATATATAACTTCTTCAAGATTCGAATCCGTACTTGCGAAATAAACCCTTCAAATTCAGCGAAACAACCGTCGCGGAAGGGATCCGCGGAAGCGGCAGCGAAACCCTCACTCGCGGAAGCAAGCAGAAGGGTCCTGCGAAAAGATTTTAAATGAATAAAAATCTTAGCTCATTTGACCGTCCATAACCACGAATAGTAACCGGAAGCTTGTTCGGATTTGCCATTTGAAGCGGGCTGCTCCCGCAACAGGCGCCCGGCCCCGTTGCAACAACTTGAGGATCCAACTTACATCCCGACAACTTGGAACTAGGAATCAGGATCCCCGATTTACAAAAATATCCATCATCCTATCCTGGTGCCGCTTACCGGCCTGTCCTTTGAGAAAGAAATCATCTTTTTGGTGGCGCATATTCTACTGGATTCATTATTGAAACGATGCTCTCGATTATTCTCCTCTATATAGTGCTTGCGATTGTAAAATGGCTGTCATCGTGACGGTTGTTTGTGCTACAGGATGCAGAGCTCAGGGAATAATCGACGTTGTTCGTGGTTAGTAAATTGTGCTGTTCTTTGCAGGTGGGGAGACCGATTTTCGGTCCTGCTGTCGTGGTTTCGGCACGCTGCTGTTACTGCTAATATTGTTTTTGATAGTTTCGCTGACGGTTCTTGTTATTTAATTCTACAAGTGATTACCGTTGTTCATTGTAGTAAAATGACATCGTCGCCACAATATAGTTCCGTTAAGATCGATCTCTGTTAAATATATTAATATAATTTAATAAATTTGAATCGTCCTAAACCTGTTCATTTGATCTATATATATATATCTGAGATTTCTGAATAGAGTCACTCATATAAATGAGAAAAGAAGCTTTCTTATATTGAAGATAAAATCACGTATGCTTTATCTTTTTATAATAAATAGAAGATATAATAATGCCTCTTTTTATATTATGCATATTCCTAATAGATTGATATCTTTATATTTCATCGATCTGATTCAGAAATCTAAGAAATATCTGATATTGAAAGACCATTTTTTGTCTATAATATCATCTTCTCTCTTAATATCTGTCTGTCCCAAGCAGCGTTACTTAATTATTCTCCATGGACTATATATACGAAAATAATCTCCCTTTACAGATATAATTCTGATCGATCTAGATCTAAAAAATAGGATGCCAATATCTATATAATAGCTACAGGCCTGGATCCGCCAATGGCTCGACAATAAAGAGTCTCTATGAAGATTTTTTAGATATATCGATTTTTCTAGAATCTTATTCGATTCTTAATAGGAATCTGATTATCTATTATATTTATCGATTCTTATAAAATAATATATCTATTCAAAATAGAGAAATTAAATTTGAAGAAATGACATCTTTTTATCTTGATATATAAATCTCTTTCAGAAATCTTTATATCTTCAAATTCCTTTATCAATTATTTGATAAATTCTTCGAATCCTAATAGTTGAAAAATATCAATCTAATAAATATCTCCAGAGATTATATATCTAGGATCAATATTGGAATTCCCTCGATAATTGTCAATCTATTTTTTCAAGAATATTTTCAATTTCTCATGTCAACCTCGAGTTCCTATTCGCTGCCCTGGCAAATTATAGAATTTTTTATATATTGATTCAATATTCTCCAGAATATAGATCTTTCTCTATTATTTCAGAAGCAAATAAATATCGTCGATAGCTCTATTATATAAATACAGATATGGATCTTTATAATAAAGACAATAAAATCAGATGGACGTCTTTGAATTCAAATCAAAGAAATAGTATTATTTAGAATCTTTATAAATGATTAGAAGAATCTGAATATTTGGTCCATATATCTCTATTTTATTTGGCAATCATTCTATCGAAATCTCTACTATGCTATAGCTTTATATCTAAATTTAAATAATTGAAAGGATTTCTTCATATATTATATTTTCTCGAGAATGAAAATATTAAGAAGATTTCGGATCTCAATCTGTCTAGTCTTTCTCAATTTCATTCATTCTAATATCTAAGATTTCAAGGTCTTCTATCAATAGAATAAAGAGTTCTCCTTATATATCTTCATTTCAATTTCTTTTAAGATTCGTTCTTTCTTTCGAGAAATATCAAGAAATTCATCTTAATCATCTCTAATATCATAATAGATTTCTTCTTCGATATTCTTGATATTGAAATCTCAATAGCAGAACGCTCGAAATTATATATTTCGTCGAGAATTATATTATGAATAATAATCATATCGGTTATCTTATTTGTATATATCTGAAATAGAAGACCTATATCTATGATTTCCGATACCAATTCGAAAAAAGAATCAGATCCAATCGGAGATTCATATATATATATAAATATATTCTTGGCAATAGAGATTCATGACTTGATTCGTCTCCCTCATTCGTTTTGAAATCGATTCTTCTTATTCTTCTCGTGAAATATTTTCATTTCTTGCTTGAATTAGATGAGCTCGTCTTCTTCCTCTTGGACCTATAAGACGACGGAAATTCGTAATTGATCTTAGGATATTCAGATATCTTATATATCTAGAAATATCGAGATCTCATGATTCCTCCGATCAATTCCTGAGAATGAATCAATCAGCAATATCATATAATCGATATATGAAGTCGGAAATAATTCATGAAAAATATCATTCATTAATCTTATTACACGAAAAAATTCTGGATCAATTTCAGATTCTTCTTAAGATATATCTTCATAAACTATATCATCATCTAATCTAATCATGAAATACTACATATTTTGAAGAAAGAAATTCAATATAAGATTGTTGCTCATCTTGAATTATCAGATATCGAATTTCTAAATAGATCATATTCTTTTTCTTATCTCATATTGAAATCTTCCAGGTCTTCTATATAGATTCGTCGGAATTAAAGGCTTTCTCGGAGCTATTACAGATAAATGGATAAATGATATTGATATCCAAAATTTCGATCTGGTCGCTTCTAATGAATAGATTTAATATTCTCTTCATCTATCTTATTTTCAGATTTATCTTTCTTTCATTAATTTATCTTTCCGAAAGAATTTCTTCTTATTCTTTTCTTAGAAGATTTAATTCAATTATCCCTCTATCTTTCTTATCAGAATCATCTTTAATTTCTTGACTGCCAGAATTTCTTGTCTTTGCCACTCCTGTCATAGATATAATCATTATAATCAATTCTTATTATATCAGATTCAATAATGGCCCCGATTACCTTCAATTATCCAACCAGAAAATAGAATTTTTTAAATAAAAAAGAAAATCAAAATTAAAAAAATTACTCTAGAAAATAGACCAAAATCTTCGAAATTAATTTAAGAGATAAATTTTCTTTTTTTCAAACCAATATTCTCGGTTTCAATTATATAGCTATCACCTTATAATTAAATCTTAAATTCGTTAATGAATTTCTATATTTCTCATGATTTGAAATCATAAGAGATTTCTTACAAACCCCAATACAACCAAAATATTATTAGCAGAATATGAATCAAGAACATATTATATTAAATAAAGAATTATATATATTCTATAATTTCGAAATTCAATTCATTCTTCATAATCATCTCCTAATTCATATTCAGATTTCGATATCATATAAATCGAAAGAATCATAATAAACAATCCAATAAATATATAGAAATATAAAAAATATTCTACCTTTTAAATTCATAGAAAAAATTCAAGAATCTATCTTTTCAAATAAAATCATCAAAAAATTTAAAAAAAATATATTTTTTTTTATTTATATATTTCTAATAATATATATATAAAGAAATTCAAGAATATCTATAAGATCTATAATTTTCTATCTTTAAAGAACCAAGTATAATAAATATTCAATTCCTAATTTCGATAAAATATTTAGCTAGCATTTTGTCAAAAATTTCGCGAAATATTCGTGCCACAAAAATATATATATATAATCAAATTTCATTTCTATGTATAATATCAATTAATTCGTATTTTAGTATCTCTTTTCTTATAATAAAAAGAAATTACAAGTTATATATCTTAATAGATATATATTAAAAATGTTCTAATCTAAAATATGTCTAGGTAGCAATCATAATTTCGATATTCAGATATAGAAAAGATTTGTCATCAGAGGAAGCGCTATGATTCCAAAATCCAACCCAAATTCATTTTTTGGAGGAATATTTTTGAATACTTGCGACTTTTGGTTTAAGCAAGGCAAGCCCTCCTATTTCGAGAAATTTCATTGTTTTTTTCATATTTGCCCGGACGCACTCCTCTGAGTTGATGCTAATCCAGACATTGGGGCGATTACATCTGAGGCGTTGCATCGGGACATCACACCGTGGAAGTTTCAGAAAATTCGCCACCATGATTGAGATTGCAATGTTTACGTGTGTCTACGTTCGGGTAGCTCTTCGTCTGAAACTGCGCGTTTAAAGTTGTGGAATACTGCTTCGCAGTCGGGAAGATTTAACGCTGCTTTCCTCCAGGCTCAGCAGAAAAGCGTCTACACAAGTCTTTTTCTGTACAGTTGAGTTGGAAGAAGGGCAAACAGGCATGGTCTCTGTTTCGTTGGCGTTTGCCAGACGAAACCTCCACAGCCCGTGTCCAGTTGCAGACCAATAGGCTTAGTGTTCAGGGCTTGCCATCTACATGGCTGTGTAGTGTAGTCACTATCACGGACCAACTTTAAGAGTCAAACTGGGCATCCCAAGTGTGCCAGTCTAAGCGCGGACAAGTAAGAGATGCTCGATGCAGCACCTATCCGGAAGAACGATAACCCTCAACGGCGTTTTCGTTCGGAGCAAAAGCGTCGGCAAGAATTGTATCTAAGTGATGAAGTAACAACGATACCCTAAACCCTAAACCCTAAACACTAAACCCTAAACCCTAGCAAGATGCAGCCCATGGCTCCCAGAGTACAGGCTGTTTCACACGGAGAACGATTGGTCTGGATTCGGCTGCATGCTGCGAATGCTCTCGATGCTTGCGACCGGGACGATGGACTCTGCGCCATCTGGAGCCTCAGAGTCGAGTGGTAGCTGCTTTTTCGGGTGGCTTTAGGGTTTAGTTAGGGGTTTAGGGGTTTAGGGTTTATAGAAATTGTTAAGGGTTTGGGTGCCAATAACGTTTTGACAGAGTTTTGACCGAAACGTTTTCACTGAAACTTCTTTTTTTTTGGAACCATACTTTGAATCTGGGGCTGGGCTGCCGGCTTATGGGCTGGGCTGGGGGGGCTGGGGGCGGCTAACGGCTGCTGGCTGGGGCTGGCTGGGGGCTGGGTGGGGGGGGGCGGGGTGGGCAGGGGGGAGTGGGCAGGGGGGACTGGTAAAAAGGCCCGTGGCGGTGGGCGGGTGACTGGTTCGGATCGGTCCGTATTTGTGAAACCTAAGACTGCAACGACAGTGTAGCATTTGAATGATCGGCCTGAGACTATGCGTGTGGATTGTCAGACGATGTTCAGATTAAGAGAAACTGGCTTTTGTGTGCTGCAAACTCAGTTTTCCGAGTCTGAATAAAGAAAGTTGTTTGTTTGTTGGAGTGTTTTGGCTTGTGCTCGATGTGTGGTTGTCATTCGAAAATAGGAAGGTGTGTCTCTACCGAAAAAATGAACTTCCGGATGGCCAACAGCAACAAGCAATTTCTGCTTATTTCTTTCTTGAGGGCTTAGGGTTTAGGGGTTTAGGGTTCAGGGTTTAGGGTTTAGGGTTAGCCTTGTTGCAGCTCGCCTTTGGGCGTCAGCGCGTCAGCCGAAAGTTTACAGTGGAAAGGTTGGGACCCCGGGACGCGCCTGGATACAATGATGATATTGTCAATAAACGACAAACCGAAGACACGGGGGTTTTGTCTGAGGGGACGCATGTCCAATTCCTAAACCCTAAACCCCTAAACCCTAAACCGAGACCATCTCAGACGACAGATCTCGGGGCTCTTGTTGCCACTACTGATGCCTAAGAACAACCTTCATAAACCCCAATCCCCTAGCGACCCTACACATATTGACAAACAAGAGTGCAATACATGGGGGTACCCTAAATAGTAGGATCCTTCTGAGGACCCCAAAATAAGGTACCCTAATTTTCGGAAAGTCCCACAGAAGCCCTGCTAGAGCCGCATCAACTTTTGGATCCTCTGGCCAGGGGGCTGTGACTTGGGAGTAGCAGCTGGCCATGGATCCCCGCCGACCCACTCCAGCAACGTCCTGTCATTTAGGGTTTAGGGTTTGGGTTTAGGGTTTAGGAAAATGTATGAAACTTGCATGTACGACACTTTAATGGCTTTCCCTATTCTCCCTCTCTACACATGCCAAGGTTAGGGTTAGGATCGACAAGCAAAAGGCTAGTCTGGAGACTGACATGTTTCGGAAATGCTGACGGGGGCTCTTGATTGAACAGATGGGGGAGTGCAGGACATGAGTGTTGAAAGCATGCAGACTCGTCTGCAAAAAGAATTTCTCGGCCCATCCTCAGCATCCTGCTCATCATCATGACCTTTGTTCCTCGTCATCCTCTTTCTCTTCATCCTCCACTTCACCACCACCCCTCCATCACTCATCACTGTTCTAATCACCACCGACGCGGCCAACACTGCTGTCCACAGCATAATGCCGCATCAAGCCCCACTGTCTGGCTTGTCAACGGCACAAAGGAGTGCTTCATGTCGACATTCGTCGACATTCATGGCTGACTACACCTGGTAACTTCAGTGAGATCATCTCTAGTCCCACCGTAGGCCAGCCCTCTCGCATACCCCGAACCCCAAGTCTTACTCAGTCCTACCCCTTAGCAACCTAAGCCCTAAACCCTAAATCCTAAACTCTAACCCTAAAACCTAAACTCTAACCCTAAAACCTAAACTCTACAACACCCTGAATCTTACTCGGTCCTACTCCTGAGCACCGCGCCTGTAAGCTCGCTTCTGTGAGTTTGTCGTCCGCCTCATCTCGCCAAGCCGCAGCTGCGGGATCCTCCGACTGCTGCACACTGCATATTTACGGTTTTGGGTGCTTTTTGGGGTTTATAGAAATTGTTTAGGGTTCGTGTCCTGAGTTTTGTGCGGGTTTCGGCTTTTGCTTTCTTGCAATTTTGCGTTTTCCGGCATCCGCAAATTAGGCCAACAAGCCCGTATTTTTGGCAATTTGGATATTTTTAAGAAGTCAAAATTCATAGAAATGTGTTGTTTTTGCCTTTCCGGAACCCGCCAAATATGCAAAATAAAAAATTATTTTCGCAAATTTGGAAATTTTTGGGAAACCCAAATAAAATCGTCAAAAATTACGAAAATCTGCAATTTTGCGCTTGCCTGCGCGTGCAAAATCAATCAAAAAGCGCATATTTTTGTAATTTTGGATTTTTTTGGGAAATCCAAAGTGGTCAAATAATCACGAAAATTTGTCGTAGAGCACTTTCTGGAATCCGCAAATTAGGCTAAATGCCCGTATTTTGGCAATTTGGGAGGTTTTTGGAAAGTCCAAAGTCTTTGAGAATCACGAAAATTTGCAAATTCTGGTCTTGTGGCGTCCACAAAATAGGCAACATAGCTCTGGTTTTGGCAATTTTGAAGGTTTTTGGAAGGCCCAACCACAAATTAGGCTAAATGCCCGTATTTTGGCAATTTGGGAGGGTTTTGGAAAGTCCAAAGTAGTTGAGAATCACGAAAATTTGCAAATTCTGGTTTTCTGGCGTCCACAAAATAGGCAAAATAGTTCTGGCTTTGGCAATTTTGGAGGTTTTTGGAAGGCCCAAAATGGTTGGGGATGCCAAAAATTGTCAAAAATCGCGAAGTTTGCAATTTTGGGCTCTCCGGAATCCGCCTTTTGCTTTGTTATTTTTTTCTGATCGTTTCAATTTACTTGAACCCGTTTACTTCAATTTACTTAAACTCTTGCGGCGGCTCTTCAATTTTCATAAACCTATTGCTACGTTGGCGCACCTCGACAACGCTTCTAAAGACCGATCGCAACAAGTCATAAGGTCTGTTCATCAGCTTGCTAAATAGGCAGAAACCTACAAAGCTGTGTGTGTGTGCGTTTGGGCGGGCCTGTGTCCTGCAACCATCGGCACTAACCAGCGACCATGCTGCTGAAGCATTTCTGTGGAAGCAAAGGCATGCAGTGCGTATGCTGTCCTTTTGTTCTCCATGGATGGTACTGAATGCCCTACTGCTGCGAGCTGCGCTGTCCCGGATTCATCTGTACTGGCAAGCTCCGTCAAATCAGGTTCACAGCATAAGTAGGGTGAGACAAAAGGATCGCTGCTAGCTGCTCAGATGTGAGGGGCCGAGGGTGCGCCTCCAAGGAGTCCAAGTAAAGGAAGTTCCCTTCCAAGGATCTTACGGCCACCCAGTGTCGACCAAGAAGGTTCACTATAGCCCCCACGCAGCCATGCAAGTCGCTGATCTCCATGGCGCGGCGGTCCGCCATCTGCCAGCATAGCCGCCCGTAGTCTTGCATGGCCTTGGTGCGGAGGACCATGCCCATGACTTCAATCGAATAGTCTCCTGCAGGGGCCACGTGGTCCTGCATGTTGTCGGCCAACTCCCGGTTCTCGAAAAGGAATGCTTCGGCTGCGTGGGTCATATCTCCCGGGCCGACCAAGCGGAAACCCAGAGCGCTGTTGAGCGCGTGAATTCCGCATCGAAGCTCCACTTGCCGCTCGAAGTAGTGCAGTTCCGAAGAGGCTGCCGCAGGCTTGTCTGGCTGGTGGCTGGGCAACACGCCCGGTTCTGAGGTGCTTGGCTTGGGCAGCTTGGGAGGGGGCGTGCCGTCTGCTGCTGCTTCTGCAGGGCGCTTCCCCAGAACGGCATTGCCAAGAAGGGGTCTGCATATGGGGGCGGTTGCTGCCGGAGCCGTGGCTGGCAGACTGGCGTGGGCCTTCGCCTTGGCTTTTGCTTTGCTTTTGCCCTTCGGTTTGGGTGCGGGCTTTGCAGGGCATTTTCTTTTGTGTGCTTTGATGGCACG
>CAJNJA010063931.1:0-23190 GCA_905231915.1 Symbiodinium necroappetens
TTTTTCGGCTCCCAAAACAGCAACTCCTTTCAGAGGGTTGCAAACAGACATAGTAAGTTTAACTCTTTTTGGGTGTCTGTAGCACCAAGCCACGAGGTTTTGCTGGTGTGTTAACTTTTTGCTGGTGCATTTTGCGCCAAACAATTTTTTTGCTGTCTTTAGCAGCACCAAACCAGAACACACACGATTCACTTAGGGTTTTCGTCTTCGGTAAAGGGTTCTCGCTGGATTCACTCCCCAGGGTTTCGTGTTGGGCAAAAGGTTCTTGCGGCATTCCCTCCTTGGGGTTTTCGTCCTGGGTAACAAAAAAGCTCCTGCTGGATTCACTCCTTAAAGGTTTTCGTCTTCGGTCAAGGGTTCCTGCGGAATTCACTCCTCAGCGTTTTGGTTCAAAAGGTTCCCGCTGGATTCACTCCTTAGGGTTTTCGTCTTCGGTAAAAGTTTCCTGCTAGATTCACTCCTTAGGGGGTTCGTCTTGGGTAAACGGTTCTCGCCGGATTCACTCCTTAGGCTTGTCGTTTTCGGTCAAAGCTTCCTGCTGGATTCACTCCTTGGGGTTTTCGTTTTTAGGGTAAAAGGTTCTTGCTGGATTCACTCCTTGCATTTTCGTCTTGGGTAAAAGGTTCCTGCTGGATTCACTCGTCAGTGGGTAACAGGTTCTCGCTAGATTCACTCCTTAGGGTTTTCGTCTTGTGGGTGGTGTGGGTAGGCGGGGTAGGCAGGAAAAAGCAACGACAAAGACAAAAAAAATACAACTTAGCATGCGACCGTCACAGAACGAGCACAACTTGCCGAAACGTCACGAGCTCCTGTTGGGCCACTGGAGGCTCAGCGGGCGCCTCAGCCTCTCTTGAGTCCGTCCCTGAGCGCTTCAACGGCTTGGACGGCCGGGAGGCCCGGGGCGGAGGTGCAGGCTCCGCCATCTTGGTCCTGACAGGTCTCTTGGAAGCGGCTTTGGCCACTTTCGCTGCGGCCGCTTTGGCTGCAGCCACTTGGCGCCTGGCGTTCTTGCCTGGTCTTCTCGGGTAGACGTCCTCGCTTTCATCCGATGCGCTCCCCCCGTCGCCGTCCTCGTCCTCGCCGTCCTCGCCGTCCTCGCCGTCCTCGCCGT
Organism: Symbiodinium necroappetens; assembly: GCA_905231915.1. Lineage (NCBI taxonomy): Eukaryota > Dinophyceae > Suessiales > Symbiodiniaceae > Symbiodinium > Symbiodinium necroappetens. The sequence goes on from CAJNJA010063931.1 coordinate 1,112, forward strand.
CCTCCTCCTCTCTCTTGGATCTCTTGGCCAGCTTTGGACCACGCTTCGGCTCCAGACGCCGAGAAGAGACCAAGCGCCGGCCCGCTTTGGCTTTGCCCGCGTTGCCCGCTTTGGCGGCGACGGCGACGGGAACCACGGCCGAGGAGGACTTGCTCGCACTCTTCACCTTCGCGGCTTTTGCGGCTTCATGGAGCCGCGCGGAGTGCCGCCGCAGAGGAGGACCAGGCACTGCCATTGGGAATCTTCCAAATTAGACCCTTAGCTCTGCCACACACTGCTCTGCTCTGCTCTGCTCTGCTCTGCTCTGCTCCGCTCCGCTCCGCTCCCCAACCCGTCCAACACCTTGCGACACCTTTGAAACACTAAGCGGCGGCGGTGAGAAACTCAGAAGAGCCAAAAAACAAGTTGGAGCACAGCACGGAGCACCCCGCTTTTTCTTCGTCTGTCACACTTCAAAACTGCAAGGAGCATGGAACATGACGGCCCGTTGTCGTTGAACCCGCACCTGCTCATGGACTTCAAGAACTACGGAAAGATTACGCAAGGTCCCCGACTGTCCTCGTACCCCCGCTCAGTCGGGGCACGCAACGGCAAGCAGAACGACTGCCCACCCGGCAGCGAAAAGCTTCGCAATGCTCGGCAATCAGAGCCTGCTGCGAAGGCAATCCACACTGGCCAGAGCTTGCAGCGCCCACAAATTCAAAAGAACACGGCGTCTTTGAGGCCTGAGTGGAGGGGGCGCACGAACACCTCACGAAGACAGACGAGTGACCCCACCCCATTTGTCAACCTAACCTCATTCTGCAAACTTTAAATCATCCCGTCTTCCGTCGTTGAACGACTTTCTTTCCACAATCACGTCTAAACTAAACGGAGTTCTGCTGCTTGAGAAGCCTAGCAGCCTAGCACCCCTCGGGCCTCACAAGACAATGGTTCTTGCTTCCCAAATCACACATGCAGAGAGGTGTGAGCATGCTCAAAGCGGAAAGCGGCACGCAGCGGAAAGCGGCACACTCTGATCACAGGCCTGAGATGCCGGCACTTCTGCCCGCAGAGCGCATTGTCCCGCTGCATCTGCCGACCCATCCCCCCCCACTGCTACCTTCGAGTCTTTGTCATTGTGCAAACCTGTGTTGGCTCTTGTCTTCGGCCCGTGCCCCTTGAACTGCGAAACCCGTGAACCCTGCTCAGGTTTTTGTGCAACTCCTTGATATGGAGGAGCACACGTGCAATGCGAGTCAATGGCGATGCGGGTGCTGGTGCAGATTGCGGAAGCTTCTCCTTTCTCCGCGAAGGTGCCGACAACTTAGCTCATCGGCCAAGACGGCAGCGCAGCTTTCGCTTTCCGGTGACAGTCACACGGTCTAGGGTCAAAGCTGCAAGTCAGTGGAAGTTCCAGCCTCGCGCCTTAATTCAGCGCGTGGGAAAGGTCCCTTCCGGCTACCACCGGCTGTGGGATCCAGGCTTCAGGTCTGTCACGCCTCTCTCGCACACTTGTCGCAATGGGCCTGACGGACTCTCCCAACACTCTCAAACTGCTCCGTGCACCTTGCACCTGTTCATCTCTAGGCGCAGAAGGCACCATCCCACGAGAAACCACACCGGAGTCAGGACCTTGGCACGCAACACGAAGCCCATGATGTCTGCACTTCCCTTCCTTGAGCATCAGCGCTCCCACATGCAACTCCACTCTGCGACGCCGTTGGGCTGCGAGTTCTGATGGAAGCCCGTTGGTCTTTCTTGTGGTGCGGGCAAAAAAAAAACAAAGCACTGACTTCGGAGAAGCGGCGGCGGCCTCAAGGTGGGGAAGGGGCCTTTAATCGAGAGCAAAGCTTTCTGTTTGATTTTCGGGAATAGCGTGGAGAGGAGGGGGGGGTCTGACGCTCAGATCCGTGGTATATCAGGGGCAGTCTCATTTAACTCAGCCAAATATGTAAACAGCACCCGCTAAATCCGAAGAACTCTCGTGAAAACAGCATGCATGTGCCGCGTGCATGCTGCACACCGTGATTTTGGCACAAATCTGAGCCAGATCCACTACAGCGCGTTTTATGGAAGACGTCAGTGAGGCATGTTTGGCACAGCTGTTTTTTGTTCGGATTTCTGAACCTTGCGCAGGCTGAGTCTGGAATGCCAGGAACTGAAGGCAACAGAATCAGCGACGACAAGCCTTGTGACCGTTTGTGCCATTCAACAAAGATTGAAGAGACTAGCTCAAGCAACATACGAGAAATACATAGTTCTTTACTGTTGCTTCAAAAAAAAACAGACATGCAAACCAAGGAAATCTCAAACTCAACCCGTTCTCTTGTAGCGAACCACCGTCGCGATAGAGGCCCACGAAGTGAAGCCTCTGCAGTTGTTTTTTTCGTTACCTTTGGTACCGGCCGTGGGCCCAAAATGGCGACCCATCCTCCTCCGAGACTGAGGATGTTAGAAAAAGCGGAGTGCGCACGTCGCGTCCAAAGGCCTTCGATGGTGCTGTGGGGCTCGAAGCACAAGAGCAGTCTTCAGTCCTTGTAAGGCATTTGCGTATGCCACATGCCCTCGCATGCCTTCTGAAACCGCAAAAAGACGAGGATGATGAAGCATGCTGATCCGTCACGCTCTTTTCTGCCTTCGGGAACTGCACGTGTTTCGGAAGTCTGCTGCCGGACGTTTCGGCAGCTTCGAAAGGCAGGCTCCCCGAGCTGTCAAAGAAAGCTCACGGAGCTGCGTTCTCCGATCCACCAGCGGCCGCGTAGCGCGCCGTACGTAGTCGAATGGCTGGAGTGATGCCAGCAGTGGCCGGGACGGCCAACATCTGAAGTAGTCTGTCCCACCGCCGCCTGTAAGCCGAAGGGCTGCCCGGGTAAAGAGGAGCACGGCCCGGCAAATTCTCCCAGACAGCGAGGACATACTCCATGGTCCAGCTTCACGTGTTGAATGCGGGCGGTTGGCGGCGGCTCTTAGGGGCCGTAATCCTCAAACACAACCAGCGATGGAAAGGATCCAGAGCATCGTTGGGTGTCAGCAGTTTGTCCCGCGTGGCCCGAAGTACTTCGCCAGGCCTTGAACGAAGAAGAAGATCGCCATCGTAGCAGCAGTCCACCTCTCCCAACCCAACAAGTGGCTCAAACCAACGAGGGCCTTGAAAAGGGCATCGGGGATAGGCGTCCGATGGGACATAGGTTGGAGCTCTTCCCATCGGGACACCATATTCCAGGCCACGCCCATGTGTGGCCGTATCAGAGGAAAAATCTTCTGGGCATGCGCCAGCAGCTGCCTGTAGGACCCCAAAGGGAAACCAGTCCTGTAAAGAACGTCTCCGTAGTCCCGCAGGATGAGCCAGAGCAGAGGCGGGCACCGAAAAAGAGCCACAACGGTCTGCTCCGAGAAGTTTCTCTGAGCCAAGCCATAAAAACGTGCCAGATCCTCTCTCGCACGCGAAGGGTGGCCTGGTCGATGAGCTCAACGTCGAAAAGAGAGCCGGCTCGGGGGGCCCTATGCTGTCGAGGCCCAGGAACTTTCACTCGAAGCGTGCCTGTGAAAGCTGGGGAGGCTCCGCCTCGCGAGCTGGTACAAGGATTCCCTGCCAAAGCGTTGGCAAGGACTTTAGCCGCAATCCTTGAAAAAGCGTCGGCAGCCTTGGCACTGTCTCCTAGCCCAGGTCCAGCACTACCCCTCAAATGCAGGTGTCGGTGGCCGCCTTGGCAAATATCTTTTCGCCCAGCCAGAGCAGTGTTTGTAAGCACGCGGGTGCGCTTAAGCCAAGGCTCAGAAAAACGGCAGCGGTCGAAAATCCAAAAGCCGGGGCCGGGGCTGCGAAGGGAAAGAGAGGAGACGGGAGGATAAGCCCAAAGGAGGGAAGTGTCCGGGCCGTCGATCCAGAAGGGAAGGCCCAAGTCCAGGCAAGCCGAGGCAACCAAAGCAGTGAAGTCAACCAAGCAATTTTCACAGGAGACTTTGGAAGAGTCGAGGGGCCCAAGTCCAAGGAGACCGGTGGGCTCGGCTTTCGTCCGCAAGCGAGGGACCCTGGCAACCGAGAAAGTAGTTTTGGGGGGAGAGAGGCCGACAGCACAAAAGGCGCCTTCCCTGAGAGCTTGCAGGAGCTGTTCTTGCAGATGGCCGGCGCTAAGGTCTTGGGGGGAGCCGTCCTTCCAGTCGAACGTAAGCGCGGGCCCGCGACGCAAAGCAGCCCAAGTCCGGGCAACAGAACGGGACCCCGATCCTGGAAGGGGTGAGTAGCTCAGCAGGGTCGTGTTCATGGGGAAGCCGCGAGGAAAAATCAGCATTTTATTGGGGGACAGAGGCAACCCACATCTGGACTTGAAACTGGCGAGAAGCTGAGGGCGGCCTTGCATTTGCTCGGGGAGCAAGTCCAGCTCAGACAGGAAAAGGTCGAAAGCAGCAAAGTCGCCGGTGGTCCCAGCTCTGTACCAGCCGGGCAGCGGAACGCTAGGCAACCTGACGTCGCGCAGGCGGCTGGGGTCATCGCTGGGCTTGTCTTCCGAGGCCACAAAGGCGAAAGAAGGGTGCAAATTGAAGAAAATATATCCAGGAAGTGAGGCCCGCAGCAGCAAATTCAGGGCCTCCGAGCTTGAGCGGCCTTTGAGAAGGGCACCTAGAACCTAGAACGACTTGAGAGTCGAGGAAGCCAATGCTTCTGGAGTTCTCCCAAGGCCCTGCTCCCAGGCTCTCCTCCACGATGGGTAGCTCTCCGCCTCCTTGAGGTTTATGTGCAGAGAGGCCTTCCGGTGAAAAGCCGCAAAAAAACTTGAAATGAAGGGCACGACACAGCAAAGTCCACAACTTGACAAGGCGTGGGTGCGGTAGGCTTCGCCCGGCAGCTCATCTTCGGCAGCAAGGCAGCCAGCTCGACGGAGCATGGCGTCACTGGGTCGGACTGTTCCGAGAGCAGGGCCTCAAAAGGAGCGACCGCAGGAGGCCTATGTGACTGCCCTGTCCGAAGCTTACTGAGTTCAGGTCCCCCATCGCCATAGTAAAAAGAGCCGCACTCACCTGCTTGCACTTGAGAAGCTCAGGGCGGAAGCACCTTAGGGAAGCGAGGTCTTTAGGGGCGAAAGTTCCTGCAAAACAGTAAAACCGGGCCCGGCTGGGAGTTATCAGGAAATTATGGTAAAAATCCCGGAAGTCTGTGGCCGAAACCCAAAGGGCCTCGTGCGGCCTGAGCTCGAGGCCTAAAAGGCAGGCTGAGGTGGGCATAAGGGCAAGCCACCCTTTGGCCGAGCACCGACTACGAGCCTGCCCCCCCGCAGCCTTGCAGGTTCTCGCCATCAGCCGGGAAAAGGACCAGGCGGTCGGCAAGAAGAGCTAGCAGCTCCAAGCGGGCTTGCTTATCTGAGGCCCTAAACCTTACCTAAGGGGTCGAAGGGGATCTCTGCAAAAATGCAAAAGGCACCGAGGCAGCAGCCGGGTCAACGTAAAGGGCTCGGAGCTGGTCGCCCAAAAACGGGCACGGGTCGAACTGAGGCGGGGCCGGGAAAGAGAGGCGCGCAGGCTCGACGTCCTTGGCGGGAGCAAGGCTGGGCAAGTTCACGGCTGAAGTTTCGGAGGCTGTCTGAAGGGCCGAGAGCTGCTGTTCGATCTTTTCAACCTTGCTGGCGGCTCGGCCCATGTCTTCGAGGCCCACACAAGGGTAGGAAGTCCAGGCATCCAGGGAGGCGGCAAGGCGGGACCAGCAGGGGCCCATGGAGGCAGAAGTGGGGAGAACCGCATGCAAAGAGAAAGGGGAGCAGGCAGCGCCAAGGCTAACACGGTGCAAGGGCAAAGCGAAAAAGCTGTCAAGAAGCTGGGCCGCAAGGCGAAGGGCCGTCGGGTCACAAGACGCGGTGGCTGAGGAAGCAAACGAAGAAAGAGCTGTCCACAAAGGGCTGGCCCGAACGTCCCGAAAGCAGGCAAACAGACAGATTCCTGTCAGCCAGGAGCTCTGCCAAAGAGTTCGCAAAAGAACATGTAATGCGCTAACCCTCCTGGAGAAGCTTCGTTTTCACTCAGCCGCCGTAGTACAAGTGTGTCGGAAGCAAGGCGGCAAGCTTCGCTTCGAAAGCCGGCTCGGGCAGCAGCAGCATGCCAAAAGGTGCTTCGAATCCACTTCTGTGACGGCCGGAGCGGGTGCCCTGGGGCAACTGGTCGAGCAGCTGCTGGCGCAAAAAGCGCCAGTCCGAAAGTCCCGCAGAAAACTAGGTTCTCAAAAACGAAAAGAGGATCCAGGGGCTTGAGCGAGCTGTGCAGCCGTGGCTTCGTAGAGCGAGGCCGCCGTGCGGATGCGGCCACGCCCTGAAGGCGACACCTCGGTGAGCGCTGTAACGGCTGCCAGTTCCTGAAGGTAGTGTTCAAGCGTTCCGAAGTTTTTCAGGCGCATCAGCCATTGAAGGTCACCGGGCGAAGCCCCAGTTCTGTAACGTTGAACCGCTCCGCCGCCTCTCAATCCTCCCGGCGTCAAAGAAAGTCCGCGGGGGATGTCGAGGCAACGAAGCAGAAGGTCCCATCTGTAACGAAAAGCCGAAGGCGAGCCAGGCCACAGCAGCTCATCTTGCGCCACTCCTTCCAGGGCCCTGGCGATCCATAGCCTGGCCTGCCAGTCCGTGACCTTGGTGTGCTGTACTCTAGGCCTGCCTCTCGTGGAAGTCTTCGATTCATTGAATCGCAGAAAAATGCCATCCGCTGAGCTGTCAAGCAAGTCAGAAGGGAAGAGAAGGTCTCTCCGCCGGCTGCGCAAGACTTCTCCGATTCTTGCGAGCCCGTAGAAAGCAAGCAAAGCAACAGCAGCCCATCTCTGAAGCCCCCACGAGGCAGCGAGAAAAGTCATGGCCTTGATGACCGGCTCCGGCACAGGGCACCGATGAACAGGCGGCTCCACGGATTCCCAACGAGACACCATCTCCCAAGCTAGGTGCAGGTACGGCTTGCACCCCAAGACACGCCTCTGCACCGCTATAATAGTGTGCCGAAAGCCTGACAGGGTTTCACCTGAGCTGAAGCAGTGGTTGCCGAAAGCGCGCAGGGCCATGGCAGCTAAGATCGGACAGAGAGAGAAGACCAAGACAGAGTCAGAGAGGGAGGAGCCACACCAGAGCAAGAACCTGTCCCACAGCTTGGCCTCGTAAGCGAGGGTCAAGTGGCTCTGCACAGGCCGCGCTTCCAAGTCGCCCTCTCGCTGAACCCGAGCCCTGCGTGGTCCAGGGTGGAGGGCTTCACCAATCCGCCCAGAGCACCTTGCACAGCCAACGATGTCGAGAGCCCGGCGGGTGTCACACCAGCCGGCTTGGCGAGCCAGCCCCAGTCCAAGCGTAAAAGCAAAACGTTTAGGGTAAGGCTGTGCCAGTGCCGTCCAAGTTTCACCAGTGCCGGGCCGTCGTCCTCGAAGAACTTGGTGAGGTAGGCGGCACCTGCAAAAGCAACGCTGGCCCCTTAGCTCGCCCGAACATGCCACTCTGGTACGCTTTCGCCACGGGGTACCAAAGAAGCAGAAGTCAGCCCTCCACAAGTTGTCCGGTGCTCGAAAGCGGCGGTAAGCACGTTGCCGCCAAAGCCAAGAAGAGTCCGGGTTCTCAAGAAACCAAGCTACTCCACCTTTTTCGCACTTGTCAATCACGGTGCGGCACCAATCCGCATGACGATTTCCTTCAGCGACCTTAGCACGCGCAGCACTAGGGAGCCACGGCAGTCCACGCGGGAAACGGTTGCTGCGCACCGCCGGGGTCACAGCACTGGAAAAGCTGCAGCAGGGAGGCGCCATAGCCACAGCAGCGACCTGTTTCCGATCTATCATGGCCTCGATCTTCGCCCTGACTTCCGCATCCAGAAGGTCCTGTTCTGGCCCGCGGGAGATGTCGAAACTGAGCACCCACGGAGCGCCCAAGCTAAGAAGAGCCCGACCAACACCTCCTGTGCCAGCGAACAGGTCGAGGGCGCCCGGGGCCGTGTAGTCCGGCGCTTCGCCTTTCCAGGTGAGCTGTCGCGCCGGGAAGCCAAACGCCTCTTCAGCAAGCAGAGGCGTGGGCCCCTCAGCGCAAGGTGCGCTCTTAGCAGCCGAACCAGTGTCACAGACGACGGCCGGTGCAGAGCTCTTCTCGGCCGGCTCGTCCTGGCTCACTCCAGCCCGGGGTCCCTTGGCTATGTGATCAAAGTTGAAGCCCTCTCTTGAGCCCCCCACGCGCGCCAGCCAGTCGTCGAAGGGCACCGTGTTGCCCAGACAGAGCTCTTCCCACCAAGACGGCAAAGCCCCACAGGCGGCAGGTGGCGGTCGGCCCCGCGTCGGTCCGTCGCTGGGGTTGAACTCGCTCAAGAAGTAGAGAAAATGAGGATACACACCGCAGCCGAGGTAGGGCCCGAGCGAGGACTCCAACAGAGAGTTGAGGGCCCCCGAAGCAGAGCGGCCCTTGACCAAGCAGCCTAAAGCTACCTGGGAGTCCAGGCCTGTCACAAGCCTGATGGCACCACAGGTAGGCCCGCACCTCCTTGCAATTGATGTGTTCCGGGCCTCGAAACCCCTTTCGCCATGCCTCTGTGTACTGCAAGCGGGTAGCTAAAATGCTCGCGAGCAAGTTCGGCTCAAACGCCTCATCCCCCGGCAGCTCCTCACCGATGTCAAGAAGATCATGTTCCCGAAGCCAGGCGTGACCTGGCAAGAGGAGATGGGTCCAAGTGCCCTTGAAGAGCGAGTGCCGGCAAAGTTCCAGCACGACTGACTTAGGCACCTCAGATCTGACCCCAGCGCCTCCCCACGAGGAGGCGTCGGTTGCCGATATGAAGTTCGCCGGCTCAGCACGGAGGTCGACGGCCACAATAGGCCCTAGGGACACCAAGCACCAAAGCTCGCTCTTGAGCTCGGGGGACAGCTTCACTACATCGTCGAGGGCCCCGCAGTCCGAAGCGGCGAAGAGCAAGCTCATGATCGAAAGCAGCCGGCGCCTGAGCAGAACCACCGAGGTCCACGAGCCACAAAAAGTCTTTAGGAGCCCCACCGTAGCCAGTCCCAAAGAGGCCACCCGAACGGTGACAGCGATGAGCGGCCACAGCCTGGTTCGAGCGGGTCGCACCATCCCGCGTGCGCCGTCCAGCTCTATTCCCCAAAACTTCGAGTGGGCCTCGTTCTGGAAACCCTTGGAATGGTTCGCAATCAGCCGGGCCTTCACGTAAGCCTCATCAGCCAACCCCATGCGACGGTCAGCTTCGGTGGGCACAGCGAGGCCTCCTTCCAAAGTGGATGCAGCGAGCCTTTCCAGTATGATAAGGTCATCGATGATAACCCCAACCACGCAAGGATCGCGCGGAACGGGACAAGCAAGTGATAAGAGCTCGGCCGGATCGAAGACGCCGTTGGCATAGAGGACGCCAAGGTGGCTGGCCTGGGCGTATTCGCATGCATTAAGGTCTCCCATTGCCAAAGTAGAGAGCCCGACGTGGGCTCGGGCAGGCAGACCTTTGACATCGCCGAACACATAGCGAAGCTCATCCTGGGTCAAGGTCCCGGCCAAGCAGTTGCGAGCAGTGCGTTCGCGGTTCACGGAAAACTGATAAAAGAAATCACGAAGATCCCGACCTGAAGCTCGAAGCACCTGACCGGCCCCCAGGTAGATCTCGCACACCTTGTCAAAAGACGCTAGCCCTTTCGTCCAATAGCTCAGGGGCTTCTCGTAGACATTGGCCCCCCGACCGTCGAGTATCAATCGATCTCGGCTGAGGTCCTTCACCACGGAAAACAACCCCGAAGCTATGCCCGGACGAACTTCAGCATGATCAAGAATCCCCAGCCTCCCCGTCGCAGCCAATGCCTTGAAGAGCTTGAGCTTGTTGCCGCGGGAGGCCATCACAACAGACCTTGCAGGCGGTGGTTCACGAGGGATCTCAAGGACACGCTGAAGGGGGTGCTCATACGCAAAGGCAGTGCTCTGGTCAAAGAACGGGCGAGGGTCAAAAGCAGGAGCTGGAGGCAAAGTCACCCTCGATGCTTCTATCTGCTTCGCTGCGATGGTCTTTTTTCCCCGAAGCTTCCCAGCGATCCAACCGAACTGTTTCTCGCCCTTTCGCCGACGGCCTTCAAGACCCCCGGCCTCCGAGCGATCATCCTCAAAGCCAGGCCGCCGAGCAGGGGCACATTGCGAAGCCATGTATCTTGGAAACTCCCGCTCGGCTGCAAGCAAAGTCCGGTGAAGAGCTCCGAGAAGCGCATCCTGGTCCTCAAGTTTCGAAGCAGTCCTGCCGAGGTCGGCCGGACTCAAAACCAAAAGCTCATATCCGTCTCCCACCAGCTCGGCCAAAAGCTCCACCATCTGCCACTGGCGTTTTGTCAAAGGCGTCCCGGCCTCCAAACCAGCGGGTGCTCGGGCAGGGCGTCGAAGGTACAGCCAATCCAAAGCCGCAACGGCCAAGTTCAGCAACCGCTTCTTCCATGCCCTTTGCCCGCCGCCGCCGGCTCGAAGAACTTCGGGGTAGGGGAGCGGCACAGGCCAAAAGGAAAACGTCGCCTCCGATGGGTGTCGAGGCTGGCGGGCTAAGTCCGCGAAGAAAGCCGAGAAGGAGCAGCGCAAAGAAAGCAACAACCTCGGCATCGAATTCGTGAGGCCGGCGACCCTGATCGGAGGGGCGGTCGCACCAGGCACCTTCAAACAGCCCTGCGCCGCGCCTGCAGCAAAACCACCGGCCAACTCATCATGCAGTTTCGGCTCGTGCCCGAGCCCTAGGCCTTCACCTTGGCTTTCGCCTTTGCCGCAGGCTCCGCTGAGTCGTCGGATGCCTGCCCTTTGTTCCTTTGCAGCTTCCTCCGCTTTTCCATATAGTTCTCCGTGTCCTGCAGATGATGGAGAAATATCTCGGCCCAACGTGGCTCCAGCAATCGACTCAAAGGTTGCTCTGCCACGTCTGCGTGGGAATGGGACGCGAAGCTGTGGAATGGCAGCTGCTGTTCCAGGCTTATCTCGCTGGCTAAGGTCCACGCCCCTTTGTCCAGCGCGACCTGGTCGGCTTGGACCAACATGAGACATGCACGCGCCCTGGCCTCCTTCTCGCGGCCCTGAATGAGGCAGTCCAATATGCCTCCGACTCCCCATGCAGTTCGGACCGAGGCCTGATAGTTGGTGAGCCTCGACCTGTTCTCCAACCACGCACGGGCAGACAAAGTCGGCATCGGCATGCCCGGCGTCAGGGTGGTCGACGTGAGGTCCTCGAGCATGAGCTTTTCGATGTTCTGGAAGATTTCCTCGGGACTCTCCCGCAGGGCTTGCCGAAGCGCTCGTCGGGCAACCGAGTTCTTCCGCGAACTCACTCCCGAGCTTTCGCCCCCAGCGGAACAGGACCCAGCACCATCGAGGGCCTGCAGACGCGTTCCCCACTGCGACTTTGCCACGTGCAGGTCCTCCACCAAAGCAGTGAGCTTCACCAGTGCCGCCGCCAGCGGGTCCGAAGGCGCGCCGGGCGCCGCAGGTGGAGCCGACCCGCCTTCGCCATCGCTCTCTCCAAGCTCGTTCACCGTCGCCAGAGTAGCCGTGGGCTCTCGAAGTCGCCGAGCTGGGTTCGCCGAAAGGAGGTTCGACATCTCCTCCAAGGCCTTGCGCTCCACGCCGGCGGCAAGCGCCGATTGCACCACTCCAGGGTCCAGGCCGGGCAGCGCAGGGGGGGCTAGCACCGAAGGCGGGACTGGCAAAGGAGCGCTCGAAGGCGCCTTCGCCGGCACAGCCTTTCCAGCAGCGGCCGGCGAGCTGGCTTTCACCATCTGCTCCCCAAGCGCCTTCACCGTCATGGCCATGGTCTCCATCGTCGCCTCCAGTCGTGCTAGCCGGCTGCTCTCGCCCGCGGCTCCTCCTGCGGCGGGCGCGGGTTCGCCGCTTTCCGCCGTGTGGAACTGGAACTTGTCCTTGGCGACCTCCACCAGCGCCTCGGCAAGCGGCAGATAGCCATCGTCGCCGCCCGCGGCCACGCTTCGACCAGGCTGGTCTCCAGATAACCCAACCACAACTTGATCCGAGCATCTGGCGCCCTCTCCACTCGCGAAGTCCTCGTCGCGGCTGCCACATCCACAGCTGTAGCTCGAACCAGCGCACCAGGCGGTAGCTTCCTCGGCCCCGCTCGCCGGTTCCATGCTACCTGCGGCACGGCCACCAGAGTCCTTTCCTCCAGCTGGCACACAAAGATCACCTCGATCACCTCAGGCCCTGCACCTTCGGCGCCCGCGATCTCCAGGGAGCCCACCAAGTACTCCTCGTCGGCCGTCTCGTTGTCGTACACGAAGAAGGTCCGGCCCTCCGCCTCAATCTCTCCGCTCATCCTTCCACGGCACGAGGCTCTTCAAAGCCTCCCGCCTTCAAGCAGCAAAGCACGTCCTTGTACGCCGGGAGGCCAACGAAGATCGAGTCCCCGGCGTCGCTGCCCCTTTTCACAAGGGGCTTGCAAGAGCTGAACTTCGAGAAAACCCGAGGAGGCCGGCAGACCGCCCCGTCGAAGGTTCGCACCACGATCCAAAAACGAGAAGCCAAGCCCAGCTGATCCCTCGAAGAGCTCCCCCTGTGCTCGCCCGCCAAGCAGCGGCGCAAGAACTCACCAACTCGCTTGCAAATCTCCTCCCGATCCAAACTGGCAGCAGGGGCTGCAGGTAGGGCTCCCGAACCAGAAGGCCCAGCGGTAGGCTCAACCCTTTCAGCTTCTCCCACCAGCTCAAAACGATCGGATTCAAGGGCAGACACACGAGCTCGCAATCTGATCACCTCCGCTTGCAAAGCCAACAACTCGGCCCGGAGTAGCTCGTAGTCCGCCGGGCCACTTGGCATACGACTCAGAGGAGCCTGTACAGAGGCGCCCTCTCCTGGTAGCCCAAACGCCTCAGGACGGCACGAAAAGCAATAAGCCTGGCGCTCAAGATGGCTTCGGCCACCGGAATAAGCAAAAAGCCAATGCAGATGCCTAGCAGAAGCGACGGCAGATGCAGCCCTTCGTTCTCTTCTGAGGTTCCAGCAGGGCACGACAGGAGCTCAGGCAATGGGAAGGAAGGCTCTGGAGCGAGCGCGGAAGGAGTCGAGACAGACAAGTAACGGACCAGATGAAAAAGGAGGGAGAGGCCTGACGCAGACGACGCTACCAAGGCTCGCGACATTCGAACCGAAAAATACGTCGTTGGCACAGTACATGAGGAAACATGCACTGAAAGACGCGGCGGCCGTCTCGGGCAGAGGCATGCCTCGGCACAAGGCGGGCCGGCAGGTTGCACAAAAGGCTCACTTCGCCTGACTTGCGGAGAGGGGCCCGTCTTGTCAAGCGCGGCGGCCTGGCCTGGGTTTCCTTTTCCTCCTCTGCCTCGGCCCTTACCACCGGGGTCGGAAGGGGCGTCTTCGCCGGAGCCTCGGCCGCCTTGCTCGCCACCACCGTTTCGGCCGAGCTTCTTCTTCGCCTCCAAAAAACTCTCAACTTCTTTCACACGGTGAAGAAGCAAGTCCGACCAGCGACCGCTCAAAAGGCGAGTGTGGTAGCTTTCCAGCGGGTCGGCCAATGTTCTGCGCCCCTGGAAGGAGCCCAAAGGCCAGGGCCGCTATAGGGCGAGGCAGGTCCGCGCACGGCCCTCCGAGACCCCATCGTCTCGAAGAGAGTCGAGGATGCCCGCAAGGCACCACATCATCCTGATGGTGGTGGGGTTGTAACCCACCCTGCTGCGAAACTCGACCCAAGTACGAGCGGAACTCTGAGCAGAAGAGAGGGCCCCGATGGCACGTCGCGACAGCAAGTCCTCGTCGAGCAATTTCTCTATCTCCTGAATAATAAGCTCAGGCGACTTCTCGAGGCTTTCGCGCAGCAGGCGGTAGGCGGCTCCTTTCGAACGGCCCTGGCCGGAGGAACTGGCGGCTTCTCCAACCGAGGCCCCCTCAGCAACATCCAAAGCAGCCTCAAGACTCAAGAGAGGCAGCCCGGTCGGCCGGCTTTCGCTTATCCTGAACGAGCTGCTTCATCAAGCCGGTCAGCACAACAACGGCCTGCTCAACCGGCTGCCCCGAAGCAGAAGGTGCCGGGCCTTCGCCGGTAGCTTCTTGGCTGCCTCCAAACTCCGAGCCTTCTCCCAGCACGGGCTCAGCGACACCAGCTGGGTAATCACCGAGGCCCGGGCGCCCCTTTTGCATCAAGGCGCCGAGCTCTCGCAACTCACCTGCGGTGACGAAAGCCGCTCGCACCATGGCCGGGTCCAAGCCGGCATCCCGGGTATAGAACCTGCACCTGCACCTGGGCTCGGTTTTGCCTCGACCTTCGCCTTTGCAGCAGCCTTCGAGCGGGCAGCGGGAGGAGCTTTGGCAGGGCCATCACGGTCAACTAGCTGCTGCACGCTCTCGCGCTCCAAGGTCGACTCAAGGGCTCGGAAGCGGGCTTCAAACGGGTCGGCCGGGGGAACGCCAGCGAGCTGAAGGCGGACTGGTACCCGAACTGGTTCTCTGCAAGCTCAAGCAAGGCAGGGGCATAAGGCAAAAGGGGAGCTCCGAGAGGGCCGTCTCGGGAATCTTGCTCTGCCAACTGGCGGGCCAACATACCGAACCACACCTTGGCTGGGCCTTCGGACGAAAGGGTCGTCCGGTCGAAAGGCGAGGCACACGCAACCTCGACGAGAACAGGCTTTGTGAAAGGGCCGGAAGGGAGCTTTCTTTTGTTCGGCTTCTTGTCCCAGGCCTTGCTCGGAAAAATTGCAAGCATGCGCTCCTCAAACGGCGCCACAAGTATAACTGAAATAGTGCGGCGCGCCTCGCCGTCTCCAACAGCCAGGGCACCTATCTCGTAGTCATAGTTAAGAGTGCTCCCGGCCAGCACGTATTGCAACTCGGGAGGCCGCTCGGCTTCCTCCGCCGAGCTTTCACCTGCTTCGCTCATCGCCCTCACGAGGCGGCTGCAAGCCAGCGGCTTCGGCTGCAACAGAGGCTCCCAACTGGGTAGGGAAGCCCACGAAAACCACTCGGTCGCCTATGTAGCCGGCCGGCTTCACCAAAGACTTTGCAGCACCGAAAGACCTGAGCAAAAGAGGAGGGTCGTAAAGAGCGCCTTGGTGGTCCCTGGCCACGAGGTAGGTTCTCTTCCCGGCCGCTCGGCCCACGATGGTTCTCCTCCAAGGCCCGGCGGATCCACTGACCAACCTTTCCTAGCTTGTTCCGATGCTCAGGGTCGGTGAGCTGCCCGGTAGGAGCAGCTGCGGGAGCAGCTGTGGTTCCTGCAGGCAAGCGGGCAGGCGAAGCAGAGCTGGCTGGAGCTAGTGGCGTAAAAGCACCGTCGGGCGAAGCAGGGCAACCGGCACAGTCCTCGGCAGGGGGCCCAGCTGGCAGATGGTCCCTGGGACCCAGACGGTCCTCCACCAGAAACTGCAAAGACCTCACCTCCAAGCTAAGGCGCCTCACCTCCAAAATCAAGTCAGAAACGCTGGCAACCAGGAGGCCCAAAGAAGTCTCGGTGCTCATGCAATTTGAGGACCCGGAAGAGAGGGCCCGGCTGGGCGCGCGCTCGCGAACAGCAGCCGACCACCAAACCCGAAACAGATAGAGAAGATCGACGACCGGACCGAGGAGAAGGCCCAAGGCAAGGCCGAGGCAGACGGAAGGCCAGTGGACGGAGTCCGGGAAGTCGAGCACCGGACAAATTGGGGCAAGGCTCGGCGGGGCTTCAAAGGCACCTGACAGCAAATCCTCCGCAGCCCGGAAAAGAACTGAAGCGAGAGTGCCTCCCAATAAAGAGGCCTGAACGGGCCTAAGGGCCATTCGACTCCTTAAGCCTTGAAATGCCCTCGAAAAGCAAGTTCAGATAGCATGTTGAAGTCATACTTTTCTGAACCGGTGCAAAGAAGAAGCCGATGGCCCGGAGACTGCTGTAAGAGCTGCAAAGCCAACCCTTTACTTCGCAGATTTGAATTGCGCTGTTTTCGCGCGCATGTGAGCCTCCAGCCCTTTCCAACCCCTTACAGGCTGTGAGTCTTCATTTCCAAGAGAAACCGCCCCATCACCGTTCTGCAGCTCTCTCTTGTCGCCGATTGCATCCCCCATGACATGCCAAGCATGGTCAATGGTCTTGCTCAGGCAGGGGCCACCACCCACATCACCAGAGTTTTGTTCGGGGAAAGCCTGGGGTCGCAACAAGTCTGGGTTTATTTCTGCGAAAACTGATCTGCCTCTGATACTTGGCAATGAAGTTCGTAGGCATCGCTGTGGCATTGGCCTGGA
Source organism: Symbiodinium necroappetens (assembly GCA_905231915.1). Classification (NCBI taxonomy): domain Eukaryota; class Dinophyceae; order Suessiales; family Symbiodiniaceae; genus Symbiodinium; species Symbiodinium necroappetens. The sequence goes on from CAJNJA010063931.1 coordinate 17,287, forward strand.
AGCGCGGCAGGAGCGATGCAGATGCAGAGAAGGGGCTCAATGCTTCCCCAGAGAGTCCGCCTGCGGCGCTGCAGGCGCTGCAGGCGCTGCAGGCGCTGCAGGAGGCTCGGGAGCAGGCTGAGACAGAAGCAGCTCCTCGCTTCGGTGCTTCGCAACCGAGCACGCACGCGCTCTTCGAGATGCGGACCCGGTGGCGCAATCGCCTGAAGCTGGCTAGAGACTCCGACGTCCTCTCCACACTCGACTCGCGCTCTGCCTCTGCAGGGTGGCCAAGGTCTCCACCAGCCCTCGGGCGCTGAACGCCTCCAGAAGGAAAAGGACGAAGACTGACAGAATGCAGAGGAAAAGCAGGAAAAGCAGGAGAAGTAGAAAGAGGAAGCGGAGCAGCTCGGTACCCGGGACTCGGACCAGCTGCTGAAAGGCTTCATTGGGAGCCGCTGCCTGTGCCCGAACCCCCACGCGGCCTCTACCCGCTCCGCACTTCCTTCCGCTCTCGTTCGCACTCTCCTATAAGCTCTCCATAGTTGTGTAGAACGGTGGGCTGTTTCCCGCAGCAAGCAGTTTTGGGCCTTGAAACTCGCGAAATCCTCCAACAGCCAACCAGATTTGGCGAACACACTGTTCTGCTGCTGCTCCAGCTCAAGCTAACACGCCGGCCAGGCTGTAACCACGTTCTCCCTGAGCGGAACAGGTCCAGTTACGCCTTCCATTCGACAGTTGCCTCCCCAACTATCCTTGGATTGCCACGGCCTATCACGGCCACCTTGGTAAGTTAGAGGTCTTTCCCTCACGTGCATCGAACTCACCCGACCCCCCGCTCACCTATAGCAGTATTGGGGAGAACCCCAAGCTCCCAATAGCACGTGAGCAAACGGGACCCGAATCAAAGCAGCGGCACAGCTCAACCAAATTCGACAAAATCAAGACGGCTGCTTCGGGTGATTCCGGTTCATTCTGTGAAGCATGCAGATTTGCGGAGCAACAAACGGCTGACCGCTTTCTGTTGGGGCCAATAGGGCGCGACTTACCACAAGACGCTACCAGACGCAGCCCCTTCTTTCGGTTGACCCGGGCTGTCGGCGTGCAACGTCTGCTCGCTCTCTCTGGCCCTCTCTCTTGTTCCCGCGCCTCGCCCGTGCGCAAGCGGGGCCCTCGGGGGAGCTGAGCTCGTGCCGGAGAAATTAAAGGAGCTGCGTGTTCTGGCCTTGAGGAAGAGCTTTGCGATCCGGGCTGCTGGTCTGCATCAGGCATAAAGCATCTGCAGACCTCGTTTGCAAGGTGCTCATTGGCCGGTGACTTTATAAGTGGGTCAAGCTGCTGTTGGTGTGGATGTGCCACAGACATGCATTGCACTACATTCATCCGCAAAGCACTTTAACACAGAGTCGAACATGTAGCACTGTCAGCCTTCTTCCGAACAACCGACCACCGATTAAGGCTGTGGAAGGTTTGCCTGGTTGACAGCGACGCGCATGCATCTTCCAAGCCTTTGGAGTCACAGAGCAACCTGCATCTTCCAAGCCTTTGGAGTCACAGAGCAACCAAGTCTAAAAGAAACTCCAGTGGTTTGAGTTGCTGGGGTGGCAGTGGTTGCGGCTGTGGCGGGATGTGATCCAGTGGCTGTGGTGGAGCTTTGGCCGCTTGGCCGTGGGGGAGGGCGCGACGGGCGCCTTGCTTAGGCTCGTCAGAAGAGGAGGGCACATTGCTCTTTTCGCTCTTTTCCCTGCTTTCATCGCCGCGATTCCAAGAGCACTGTGTTAGGCTGCGCTACGCAATCAGCTTCGTGGTAGTCGCCTCATTCGCCAGTGACTCGCCAGGCACACGAGATCACTGAAAACCTTTTGCCACACCGGTGCTATTGTTGTCTCCGGTTGGCCTCATGTAAGCCCCCCTTTTGAGAGGAATGTCAACAGCGATGTCGGGAAGACTGAAATACAAGATGTGAACTTTCCTTTGCTGGAAACGTCGGCGCCCAACAAGCTCCGGAAGCAGCTTGATTCTTCACCTGACAGAAACCTTACAAGGGCCCCTTTCCCTCCTTTGGGTTCCTTATGAGAATTGACGTCTAGCAATTGATTTACTCAACAGAAAGATTTAGCGGCATTCTCGAGGCCCGTTGTTGGTTGAGAGGCAGCAGCAGCAGCAGCAGCAGCAGCAGCAGCAGCAGCAGCACCGATGACCCCGACACAGATTGAACCCCTCTCTGAGTGGAAAGGACAGCGGAAGCGCAATCCACCCGCGAGCGAGATCAGGTCCCGGCACGCTGGTGGCCATCGCTTGAAGAAGCAGCAGGAAAAGCATCTCTCTGGGCTTTTCGGCCTGCCCAGGGGCAGGGCACCATGTCCAGCCTTCGAATGGGCCAGGGAGACGCCTTTCGCTCCGGCTTCAGCTCATTGGCGCGTTGAAGAACCTTTTTGGTTCAACGCCTTCCGGGCCCACAAAGGGCCGGAAGGGGGGGGGGAAAAGCCCCCAACCGGGGCAGGGTTCAGTGCTCGAGCTGAGAGGCCACGGACGGTCCATGGCAAGACTCCAAACTGACACAGCGACCCCACCCCTTTCAGTCGGCGCGTTTTGCCGCCAAGTTCGTCGGCGTGTTGTGACGAGCTTTGACAGGTGAAACATGCTTAGAAGAAGCGAAGAAGTCAACGCTCACCAGGGTTGGACTGTGCGTAGATGCAAAGAATCCTCCGAGGCATGGGATTGAAGCCCAAAAGCCAAAGCGCCCATGGCCTATGGACGCCCATAAGGAGCGCCTGCTGTAATTGGCCATGTGCCCTTTTTCAGCCTTAGCCCGCATCTTAGCCCGCATCGGCCTCATGCACTCCAAGAAGGTGTCGCGGCTCTCGGTTGATTCCTCCACCAAGCAGAACCTTCTCAAGGACATGCTGTAAAATCTGCGTCCGGGAGTCCGGTCTCTGAAAACAGAAACCGCCTGAACAGCTTGCCGTCCGTGTCGCTGAAGACCTTGGCGGAGAAGCCCCGGCCCTCGATTCTGCAAAGTTCGGGTCGTCGCAAAGCCGAGCGGATCAGGCAATCATCAGAAGCCGTTCTCTATCCTTGCAAGCCCGTATGGAAAAGATGATCCAGCTGCCACGAGCTCATGCCAGCGAATAAGAAACCGCTTCTACACGTTTGGTTGAATGAAATCTTGAAGCGTAGAGTTGGGAGACGTGCTCACTGTGCGTCCAATTTTGGGTGAAGAGCCCTTAAATTTTTCTGGACTCGGACGAACGGCAGGGAGGAAAAGCGACAAGCGGGCCGGGAGCTCTCCCGGCCTCGCAGAGAGAGCGCCCTCCCTCTCCTCCCTCTCCTCCCTCTCCTCTCACCATGCTTTGTATCGTGCCGTGTCTTTTGGTGCTTGAAATGGAAAACCTGAGCTGGCGTAGAAGAGAATTCCATGATGCGCGACAAAGACACCAATGGGAGCATCTGCACACGGCTGTCCTCTTCCCCCAGAGCCGCGATGACTTCCGGGGGAAAGCAGCTCCTCTGCGGCTCTGCTCTGTACGGAAGATTTTCTTCTGCCTACGCTTTTGCGCTGTGGCTTCGAGGCCAGAACGAGCCATCCTCAGCCATGGAGTAGATGTCCTGGTGACCCGCCAAAAAAAAACCGAAAAGCTGCCGCCGTGACTAGGACTAGGACCCTCCTGAATGGCCGCAATTGGGCAGGTGACTTCTGTGACTCCTGGCTCCTCTGAGATATCAAGAGCCATGGCGCAGGTGCAGGCATCAAGACCTGACCTGAGCGTTGACCAAGATCAAATACTCCAGGCTCTTGTCCTTGGTCATCTGTGAATCAGTGGGTGCAGGTGCTGTATGAATCTGATCTGGGTCTCAATCTATCCGATACTGCGTCTCGAATCGCGTCGCTGTGCCTTCTTTGAAGTACCTGTCGGCTTGAAAGCTTTCCGACTACCATCATGGCCATCATGACTCTGCAACTCTCCGGAGCACACACAGGGACAACCTCGCACTGCCTCGGACATAGAGAGAGACGAGAGGCTAAAAGCACTCTACCCGACTCTACCCTGGTTTCCCTTTGGCCCGAGCCTTCTTTGCAAAGTTGTTCACCAAACCCTGTAAGCGGACCTGATGCCGGCTTCGAAGAGGCTCTGGAAGCTGCCCTACTGCTCGAGCCCGAGCCTTTTCGGCCTCCTTCTCTTCGGGCGTCAGAGAACGCGTGGACCTCGGAAGCTGCACCGGGCATCCCCACGTCACCTCTCCCCGATGGACACAGGGCCGCCACCGAGCGGATGGCACATCCTGGTGCAAAAACGACGACGGCGCTGTCCATTGCCGCACACACCCTCACACTTCATTGCACCTCTCACACCTCCCCCTCTCCCCCTTTTGGCTGTCGCTTGGGTCCTTCGAAGTGGCTATCCTGCGAGGACTTCACCAGATGTCCGATCACAACGGTGCAGCTTTGTTCAGATTCCGCTTCCGCCTTCTGTCAGTTGCCAGATAAGGGATGGTCTTCTCATCGGATGCAATCGGCAAGTTGAACTGCGCTTCCTGCGAATCCTCCCGGGCCACACAGCATCTTCCCTTTGAAGAGGCCCCCCGGTGCATCCTGAGAGTCGGTGCAGCAGCATCCACCTGAAGGCTTCAGACGCTTCAGACACTTAGGCCCAAATAATCCTAGGACGTCTACGGAGTCTACGATTCGAAGGCTTTTAAAGCTGAAGCCAGGAGACTGAACATGGCCGCTCTCCCGCAGGTCCTGACAGGACGTCCAGCCCGCGGAGAAACTGGAAAGGGACGAGGCATTGAGTCACGGTCCTGGATGCCAATGTGGGTAATCGCACGCTTGGCAACTACCCTTGGTACCCTCCATGCTGCGGGCTGCGGACAGGCTGCGCTTCTTGAGCTCCTGGACCCTGAGCGGAAGCGGCCTGCAAGTTGCGCGGATCGTCGCGGCCCCCTTTGTTTTAAAACACCTTTAAGGCGCCTCCCTAAGGGAGAGGCCGCTAGTAGCATGCTCAAGGTTTAAGCTTGCCGTCTCCCGGCTCGGAGTGCATTTTGCACAGGCTCGGAAGAGTCTTTGTACAGAGATTTCCTCTCGCTCAGCCGCTCAGCGGGCGCCAGTGGCACCGTGCAGGCGCCCATCGAGGCCCGACGAGGCCTCGCGAGGCGAGGACAACGCGGAGCGGCAGGCAAGGGCCGGGGGCCAGCGGCGCCTGCGCCCGCTGCCCGGCCGCATCGCCATCCGGGACGCCTCGCACGGCGACTTTCGATGGGGCCAACACGGATGCTACTCGGCCGAGCCTGGACGCTGCCATTCCCGCGATGCCTCGAAGCTGCAGCTGTGGCTTAGCCCGCAGGTTAAACGAACTGGGGTCCCCTCGATGTGGCGTCTGCCCTGGAGAGGCGGATCTGTTCCAACCTCCGAGACACTGAGACGGTTCGCGAGGTTTCTCAGTTCACATGTTATGCTTTCGTCTCCCATCTCTTCGCACTCTCTCCACAAGTGACCAGTGAATGCCCTGAGAAAACAACCTTCGCAGCCGGCCTGAATCTCTGGGCCTACGACCAAACAAGAACGTCACTCCCTCCCCAGGTTTGGGTGCGCATGTGTTCGATGCATGTATACTTCCAAATATTTGTCGCCAAACAATCCCAAAGATCTGCAAAGGGCAAAACTCGAGCGCTGGTTCAATCGGACAGACTATTCGCGACCATCCTTCGGTGTGCTAGTCTTCCTTGGCCAAGCTTTCTTGGGTGCTCTGCTGTTCGGCGGGATCTTCAGATATCATCGATGCAATCGCGAGAGTTAGATCACCAAAGGAATCTGCCCTACGTCTCGCGCAACCCAGTTCTTAGCGCATCTTCCTCGTCCCTTCTCCCGAACTAGTACACCATGAACGTCCACGTGACAGGGCCCTGACGCGGCGGCGCCCTGCT
>CAJNJA010063942.1:3262-22094 GCA_905231915.1 Symbiodinium necroappetens
CACATGCCCAACCAGACCCTCAACCCAAAACCCTAAATTGTGTAACCCCAATACTGAACCCCAAGCCCTAAATCCCAATACCAGTAGACTCAAGAGAGGCATGTAGAATTCAACGAACTTCGACTGGGAGTTTGGATCTTGAGTGTTCAGGGTTTAGGGCTTAAGGGGTTTAGGGCTCTAGGGTTTTAGGGCTTAGAGTTTAGGGGTTTCAGGTTTTTTTGGGCTTTAGGGCTTTGGGTTGTAGGGCTTCGAGCTTAGAGCTTTAAGGTTTAGGGTTAGGGTTCAGGATTTTAGGTAAGGGATTTGGTGGCTTCACTTAGCCTCTGGTTTGGTCTGCTCTTGAATAGCTGACCTCTTAGAGGCTCCAACCCCTCGTCAAGGCCAGACGAAGGGACCTTAGGTTTAGGAACACGGCCCTGCTTTCTAGCGTAACCATCCAAGCCTCAATCTGATTAATTTCGGAATGCGAAGCGAACACGATTCGTTTTGGCTTTCGTCGTACTCTGGTTCGAAGTTCAGAAGAACAAGTTCTGAAGCCCACATCCGAAAAACAAAGTACCAAACAAAGCCCGTCTCCAAGGACGACCCAATGCTCAAGCCCTGCACCGCGCAACACTAAAGCCGTCGAACCCTAGAATACAGAGACCCTACACAGGCCCTACACCCTAAACCCGAGACCTGCCGCCTAAAGCTCTAAACCCCAGACCTTACCCTGAACCCCTATACCGTTTAGGGTTTTGGGTTCCTAAACCCTAAACCCTAAACCTAGCCTATACCCTAGATGCCTGGCTTGCCGAAGTACTTTCGCCTTCCTGGGGCCACGCTAACAGTGCTTCTTCCCTTCTCCAGGCACCACATGGTTGTTGTGAAAGGGTTCTATAATAGGGCTGTAGTACGCCGTAGGCTTGAAGGGAGTATAGCCGAGCCCTGCTACAAGAAGAACTTTCCTCCAACTCTTTCGAAACATTGTCCCGAGCAGAAGCCTCTCGTAACCTACCAAACCCAAGGCCCTGTTGTTGAGCTCCTCCAATGTCGGTGGTTTCTGGTTTGTCGTTTTGGGGTTATGGGTATGTACGGGTTGAGGGTTCGGAGGTGAGGCTTGGGTCTGAGGAAAGCCATGTTGATGAGGGCGAGTGCCTATCAAATCACAGGTGGTTGCAAAAGAAGATCCTCTTCGCAGTGCTTCCAGGGCTAGATTTGTCATGTCTACATGTGACGTAGATCACACCTATCCGGAACCACGTCCGCCTAAACCGAGTCGACAAGTGAGACCCCCTTCCCAAACTGCCACATGCAATTTCCGCGCTGCCAACACAGTCTGAATGTGGGCAACATCCCGAGACAAAATCTGCGCAAGCGACAGACATGACGGCTGCGATGTGAAGCTTTTCTGCCAACAATACACAAACACATGGAATACTGCTGCTTATGTTGATCTGATGGTAGCAACCACATTCATGACTGCGGAAGAAGTATGACGGTGCCGGCATGATGAGGATGCAAAAGTTGATGCTGATGACGATAGTGGTAGTGTAGGAGAAGGTTGAGATGGTCTTCATCTTGATGACGATGTTGACACACATGCTCTGGTCGTGGTTAAGCCATGGGCCTGGGGTTCTGGTTTATTGCTGTCTGCTGTTGACAGGAATCGTTCACCCTTGTTTGTGGACTGCTTGTAGAGTGGTTGTAGCTACTGTTGCGGCTCCTGTCGACTTCTGCCTTTGCTGCTCCTCCTACTTCTTCTTTCGTCACCGCTACTACTACTACTACTACGACTACTACTACTACTACTGCTACTACTACTACTACTACTACTACTCCTACTACTACTGCTACACTACGTCGCGGCCGCCGATGACCTTTACTTGTACTACGACTACGACGACGACTAATACGACTACCACCACCACGACGACGACGACTGCTACTGCTACTGGCTTCTGTTGGCTTTAATGTCGTTGGTGTTCTTGCTACTACCCTGACCTTTTTCGTCATTAGATTCATTAGATTATTGGATTTGTTGTGTCGTAGCTGCAAGTGGTGTGGTTTTGGCTGTTGTTGATGCTATTTAGTGCTGCAGCGGCTGCATGCTGAACTAAGTACTGCAGATGTCACTACGTAGGTAGCGGCACTGCAACGGACAGCAAAAAAGCAGGGCATGGTGGCGGTGGTGGCAGTGGTGTCATGGGCACGGAGGCGCGGACGGTATTGTCACAGCGATACGTTGGAGTTTGGAGTAGGAGCAAACGTTCTCGGCCCAGAGTCCTAATCCGTAAACCGCAAAAACACCGTCACAATAGGCCTCCATGGCCTCGCCATCGAGAAGTGCACGGGACCTGGATCGCGAGTCGTGGATGCAGCTTTATGACCAGCATAATAATATAGGTAACCGTTCACAATGCTTTTGATAAGCCGAACCTGAGCTTATTTCTTAGCCTGACCACAAAGAACAACAGCCAACAGCGCAACCGCAAGGCGAAGGCGAAGACGAGAATGCCGGGATCAAGCAATCTAAACCCTGAACCCCTTACGCCTAAACCCCTCAACCCTAAACCCTAGGCGCATTTGCTTCGGAGTGGAGGGCCCCACCGAGCAGACTAACTCTTGCCAGCCGCCAGCCGACATGCGGACAGCGTGTTACAATCAGACCTTCCAGTATCCCTTCTTCAAGGAAGACATCTTGAGTAATCGTAGGATCCCTAATATGATATATAAAGTACATTCCTTAATTAATGGGCTTTGGAAGGCCTCGGCAACCAAGAGAGAAACACGGCACCTGTCCAAGTCATCCCAGACTACATTTACATATATTTTGATATACGAGTATTAGTGTTATTATCATGATTGTTCTTCTTATCTGTGTTATTATTCTTATTACTATCATTACATCATAAGTCAACCCCAGGCCAAAGTTCGAACAAGGCGGTTTGCCTTCACCGGCTTCGTGGTTTAATCACTCCGTGTTCAGGCTTTTCCTGCAACGTGAGTTGCGAAAACAATGGTAGGGTTTAGGGTTTAGGGTTGGTTTAGGGTTTAGGGAGTAGGGTTTAGGGTTTAGGGTTGGTTTAGGGTTGGTTTAGGGTTTAGGGTTTAGGGAGCTGCCAAAGAGGCCGTACGAGTTCCGAACCCGGGTTTGGGTCTTGTGATTAAAGGCCTTGAAGGCAGGGCTTAGACCTGTTTTAAGGCGATGGAAGGTGGGAAACATGGCCAAGACAGTAAAAAATGAACCGAGAGCCCCAGACAAATGCTGAAAGACCCCAAACGAAGCAAGGGGTGCCTTGCTTCCTTCAATTGCTCCAGAAGTGCCTTGCGACGGCACATCATGTCTCTCAGCAGTACATGGAAGCTGACAGATTACAATCAATCAAGCTTGACTTCAAGTTTTAATCCCTAAAACCTAAACCGTAAACCCTGAACTCTAAAGCTATAGTTGCTAGTAGTGTCCACCAAAATAGGATCACCAAAATAGGATTGCTTCTCGCCCTACATATGGGTAGTTCTCTAAATTAGGGTTCCTTTTTAAGTCCGCAATATGGTAGGGCACCGTTATATAAAGGACCCTAAAAGGGACCCTAGTTTAGAAAACTGCCCAGATACTTCTGCCGAACACCCATAAGTATTGTTTATGTTTCCCGGATAGCCAAACTTCCACAACGCGCCGGCGGGTGCAACAGAAGCCTCTGGAGCAAAAATGTACTACATAAAACAAAATGAGTAACATATACCTTGTTTTAGGTACCATATTATACGTTGGTGGCACAATGGAATGTCCTGAAGAGATTTGTCAGAAATGGTAAGAAGAGGAAGGCAAACGAGGCAACCTTTCAACGGACACCAGCTCTCGCAGGGCCGTTTCCTCTTCTGCTGCTGTTCTTGGCAGCGGTCCATTTAAAGTAGTGCCATCAAGCAATTGCTCGTGCCTCCTTGCTTTCCCGAAGCTTTCTCAGCTCCTCTTCCTGACCCATGGGCGCACGCAAACGAAAGTACGACTACCCACTTCAATGCTTAGAATAGAGTTTGGTGGTACATCATAGTACAACTATGTCAAGGGAACAGTATTTCTACTTCAGCCTCTACATGACCTTCGCCCGGGGAAAACCGGCTGAGCAACTTCACGCTCGAGCTGTACTCTAAACCCTAAACCCGCCTAAATCCTAAAATCCTACACCCTAAACCCTCAATCCGACCCTAAGCCCTTTATCCCTTGGGATGGTTTCAGTTCCGAACCGAGGCCAAGATGCATGGGGTGGGAAGGGTGTTGGTGATGGAAACATAGGTACTACAGTACATCATAGCCAGTCTGTTATTATAGTCTAGTCACACTGTAGTAGATCATAGAGGGTGGGCTATGTCGACCTTATGATCAAGCAGGACTCAATGTCCACCTCACCACCCTGCAAGACGGGACAAAAGCATACACAAACCATGGGACAGTTCGTTGTTTCAGGCTGCACATTGTAGGTCTGGAACATCAGGGGCTGGTGCACAGCAAAGAAAAGGGCACAATGTTATCTCAGGGTGTAGAGTCTCTGACCCTACACATAACCCTAAACCCGTTTCGTGGTTGTAACACCGGACTCACCACCGGAAGACTCAAGAAGCTGTTTGCCGCGCGAGCTATGTCCACCAATTCTCTGGACTCTCCGGCCCTTCAGCGTAGCGAACGGCCAGAAGCTTCGTGGTATCCTCGCAGGTCAATGTTTATTGAAATGGAGTCTGCCGGAATGCTTGGTGTACCTCGTGACGAGGAGAATCTTGATCCGAGATGAAATGCTGCTATGGTGGTGCTTTAGCTGTCACTCCCTCAGCCACACTAACTCGGCTGCCGGTGTATTCAGCAACGTGCGCAACGAATGTAGCAGTAGCAAGAACCAGCAAGAATAAGAGCTCTGCACTCCCTTCACTGTGCTGCGAACATTTCCCCAGAAGCCATAGTAATATGCATGCACATATATATATATATATGAACATGAGAGACAGAGAGAGAGAGAGAGAGAGAGAGAGAAAGAGAAAGAGAAAGCGCGAGCGAGCGAGCGAGCGAGAGAGAGAGAGGGAGAGAGAGAGAGAAAGATGTGTGTGAGTGTGTATATACATATACATATATATATATGCATATGTATGTATGCATGTATGTATGTATGTAACATAAAGCTGTCTGTCTACTTACCTTTCTGCCTATCTTTCTATCCATCCGACTCTCTCTCTCACTCTCTCTCTCTCTCTCTCTCCCTCTCTCTCCATCTATCTGTCTATCTATCTACCTCGCTGTCTATGTTTCAGTGTCAATCAATGAACAATCTATCTGTGTTTCAACCTATCTATTTATCTATCTATCTATCTGTCTATATGGATCTATATGTGTGTCTTGTGTACATATACTTATATATGTATATGAATACATGTATTATGTTGAACATATATTTCCATTTCCCCATCCCATCTCATCCATGCCGTCGGCCTTGTCAGTAGGCTCGGTTGCAGGCTCTGGGATTTCTAAGGGCTCTTGGCGGTTTAGGGCTTATATGGTCTAGGGGTTTAGGGTTTAGGGCTTAGGTTTTCGGCCTGAGTTTCGGGGCTGTGGGGCACCCTGGGATCTCGAAGCAAACCCTAAACCCTAAAGACTCACTTCATGCAACACCGTTGTTAGGTGCACGCATCCCCCAGGTCAAGATGGAAAGCCTGCAACGCGGCAGGAACCTGACCTGATGAGTTGGGCTTCGTATTGAGCAGAGGTTTGGATTCAGGGATATTCAGGGTTGAGGTTGAGTTAAGTAGGATTTAGGATTTATAGGGTTTGGAGCTGAATGTTTTGGGCACCGTTCGGTAAACATGTTTTTGGGTTTTTGATGCTGCTCGTATATGGGTGAAAGAACTTCGCATTCAGGGAATCCTGCGACAGGACTCAGTTTGGGTGTGCCTTTGGCATATGATGGGCATGGGAGCCGAGCCCCACCATGTACTTGCAGAAATCAATGCTTTGCTTCATATCGGCCTAGATTTCCGTATAATATAGAGTAGAGTAGAGTTACTGTACAATGACTACACTGTGGCATCGTTGTAGGTGTGTTCAGGCCCCCTTTTCGACTGTGAATGCAACCCGCATGCCGTGTGCTTCGCAACACCGCATGCAGTTAGCACTTAGCACCTGCGCTCGGCGCATGATCTTACATGAATCCTGGCCAATCTGTCTTCTATCGTCCGGGGTATGTGGGGATGTAGCCTGAAGGGTTGAGGATTAGGGGATTCGGGGGTTAAGCTTTGAGCCAGGATTCGCAGAACCGGTTGTTGACCCTGCGCATCACTGTTGGAGATGCGCATTCGTATTTCTGACATGTCCTGAGCGGCGGGTCATAGGATCACAGGCTGAGAGGAGCCTGTATTTGCTAGCAGCGAGGAGGTAGACAAATTCACGAATGCATAGTTAGGTAGAAGGACAGACAGATGAAATGATTTAGCAAGCTGGTTGATGGAGGAGTGTGCATGTACGTGCAGGTGTGCATGTATGGGTATGTGTATGTGTATGTGTATGTGTATATATATATATAATATGTGTGTGTGTGTGTATCTTTAGGTGTCTGTAACTGTCTGTCTGTGTATATATATACACACCACACACACATATATATATATATATTATTATTATTGTTATTATAACATATATATATGCATATAGGTATATAGATGCATTGCCATGTATACCCATGCATGTATGTATGTATGTATGTATGTACGTAAGTATGTGTGTACACCTATGCATACATAGATGTACACGTACATCCATCCGTAAATGATTACATAAACTCATACATGCATAAATGCATACATTCATCATTCATGCATTCACATGCTCATACATTGGTGCATGCATACGTATGTACAAGATCGTGTAAGTAATATGTGCATACGCATAAGCTAGTAAGTAAGTAAGTAAGTAAGTAAGTAAGTAAGTAAGTAAGTAAGTAAGTAAGTAAGTAAGTAAGTAAGTAAGTAAGTAAGTAAGTAAGTAAGTAAGTAAGTAAGTAAGCAGGTAAGCAGTAAGCATGTATGTATGTGTGTATGTATGCATGTATGGATGCATGCATATGTGAAGTGTTGGGTGTTCAACAACAGCGTGCCGATGTCAAGCCCCGCCTCAACAATTGACGTCCGAATGTTCTTCCAAGCACGAGCCACAAACCCGAAACCCGAAACCCTCAACATAGGCCTAGAAAAACTAGACTGGGTTTGGGGGAAGTTTGTTGCTCGAAACAGAGAGAACCCTAAGAAAGAATCTTACTAGTTGCTGAGGCTCTCTTTGTCAGGATTTAGGGTTTAGGGGTGGCGTTCGGGTCTTGGAGGGGGGACAGTGACAAGGCCCTGCTGGAAGGGCAGGCGGCTTTCTACATACCGGATCTTTATGCAGAAACGATCCATGGTTACGTTACGGTTCTTACGCGTGTTGTCCATGTTCGGAATGCACACGATTCAAGCTTTCGGCTTCGGGACTTGGGGCCAATGCAGCCAGCAGCTCAAAGCCACTGACGCAAGACGTTGGACATCATGGAATCTTGCCGTTCCATGTCCGTCTTCCTTGTAGCGACTAAGGGGACCCCGGCTCCTAGGTTTAAAGGCTCAGCGGCGTCAGGGCTTTTGGGCTCCAGGGTGTTTGGCTTTTGGGTTTGGGGCTGCGGCTTAAACTCGGGTGTTGGGCAGTGTAGGGCTTGGTGTCTGTAGACATATACATATACATATATACATACACATACAAATATAATCCCTCTATCTATCTATCTATCTATCTATCCATCTACCTATCTATCTATCGATCTATCTATCGATCTATCCATCGATCTATCCATCTATCTATCTATCTATCGATCTATCTATCTATATTATCGGTGCGTGCATGTACATATGTCCGTGTGTAGGTGTTTCAACATGAAACTTGTATGACTGTGGCGTCCAGGGTTAGGAGTACCGAGCCTTGCCGGGCATCCAACCACAGAAGCTGTTTCGTGCCCACCGTTTACCCTAAGCCCTAAACCCCTCAACCCCCAAAAGGGTCTTTCACCAGGAGTTGGGGTAAAAACTTATGTCTAAGGACAGGAGGTAGTAGGAGAAGTGTTGCTGTTAAACAGAAACCTACACCCAAAACCCTACCACCCTAAACCCTACACCCTACACCCTAAACCCTACCACCCGAAACCCCTAAGCCCTACACCCTAAACCCCTAAGCTCCTATCATCATCGGATGTGTTCCTAATCGTCCATGCCAGGAGACTCTTCTCTCCACCTTTCCGCCAGCTCCAGGAGCTCACTGACTGCGATGTTCTCGTCATTTGCACCTTAAGGGTCTAGGGTTTAGGGCCAAGGTTTAGGGTTTAGGGTTTAAGGTTTAGGGTTTAAAGTTTAGGGTTTAGGGTCTAGGGTTCATGACCCTTCTGAAAAGCCCTCCCCCCGACTCTGGTAGCAATCTTCCGTAACCCAGGAACCTGGACAATTAGACTAGTGTTTCCTTTACATCAGAAGTATGTTGGGGAACTGGGGAACCCTAAGGAAACTATGTTGGGGAACCCTAAGAGATTCTATTGCTATGTCTTCAGACGCCTAAAAATTGCCAAAAAAATCGTTACGGTCAGGAGACAGCCCTTGCTTTCCTGTAAGACCTCAGCCGGCTTGGGGTTTCGGGAAGTGAGGGTCCAGATTTTTAGAGTTGGGTGGACGGTTTAGGGGTTGGGGACTTTTGGTTTAGGGTTTAGGGTTCTTGCAGATTCTAGCATTTATGACATGAGAGAAACATGCAACCAAGCGCGCAAGCCTCATCCGGGCCCCGAAACCCAATCTCTCTTGCGTCCAGGAGCCAATTTGCGACACGCATTTCTCAGCTATGTTTGAGAGCCGTGCACCTGCTGCGCAGTGCTTGGTCTGGAGGAACTTGAGCTTCTGAACCCTACCCACTCGACCCTACGCCCTAAAGCTCAATTCTATAAACCATAGTTGTCGGACCTTCACTGTGTTTCCCAAACAATCCGGAACCTTAGACCCATTTCTCCGACCGCTGGGTGTGCCACCTGGCCTTGGAAAAAAGAGTCCAATACGCCCTGAGTAAAGAGCCCTCCTTAAAACATAACCCCGAAACCCTACACCCAAAACCTCTTTAAATCAAAGGAGGGAGGTTCTTGAATCATACGGAGAAGCGCTTCATAACTTGCATTCAGACGCCTTCGGCGTGAAGAAAAAATTCGTGGCAGCATCCCTGGGTGCTGGCTACAGGCACATACCTTGAATGAAGGGTATTGGGCTCTGTGGGTACACGAAACCCTAAACCCTAAGCCCCTTAAACCCTAAACCCCCCGAAAACCCCTAAACCCCTGTGGAAACCCCAAACCCTAAACCCCTAAACCCCACACGAAATCTAACGTTGCCGACCAGGCTCCCTGGCCTTGTGTTCGGGATTACTTGGAATAGAGCTTTGGGCTGAGGGGCCTGAGAGTTTCCGAAGCTTTATTGCCTTTAGGGTTTAGGGTTTTGGGTTAAGGGTTTAGGGGTTTAGCGTTTAGGGTTTGGGGATTTTTGGTTGAGGGTTTAGGGTTTAGGGGTTTAGCATTTAGGCTTTGGGGATTCTTGGTTGAGGATTTAGGGTTTAGGGGTTTAGCATTTAGGGTTGTAGTTCCTTTATGTTTGGCTTGACCAATGGTTGAAAGTACTATAGGAACTACAATGGAGACCAGGTGTAGGGCTGAGGATTCAGCACTAAACTCTGAATTCGAAGCTGTACATCACAAGTTTAGAGCGCGCCTATCTGCTCCGATTTCGCCGTCTCGAGCTGCAGGCAGAGGGACTTCAGAGCTGTCGCATCGCCTCAAGTTCCAAGAACCATGCGCCGTGGTCGTTGATATTTCGATAGGTCTGCCCCAAGCAAACCCCTAAACCCTAAACCCTAACCCCAAAGCCGGAAACCCAAAAGCCCTAGCCAGGATCTGGGAAGCCGAGCCGTCGTTCCAGAGTAGACTCTTCTAAGACTTTAGGGCTTAGGGCTCAGGCGTTCAGGGTTTAGGGTTTAGGGAGGTTTCAGGGTAAACACAAACCCAGACGAATGTTGAGCGAGGCTTCCCTGAACTCTATCCCTCGGGCTCCACTGGCCCAACTACGTGGGTCATGGATGACATTATAGACATCTTTTGACCTACTGATTACTTCAGTGTGACTGGAGCCCTAGGGTGTGATAGACTCCCAACCCTACATTCCAAATTCAGGGACTTGTCTTGCAAAACCGTATGCCCCGAATCTGTAAACACTGAACTGAACTGAACCCTTTATTTAAACCGTGGAGTCTTTACACCACTAGCCTCACTGGAAATCCTACCTCAAACCCTAAACCTGAACAATCCTAGGCCCTAAACCCTAAACCCTACCGTCGCCAGGGTCTCACTTCTTAGGCGGCTTTAGTGTTTATGGGTTTCGGGTCTCAAGTCTCGGGATGGCTTCTGCATTTGAGTTACCCTACACCCCAAAACCTTCGGCTCAAAACTCTAAAAGCCACCTAAACCCTAAACTTGCCCTAAACCCTAAACCCTAAACTTGCCCTAAACCCTAAACCCTAAACTGCCCTAAACCCTAAACCTTGGGCTCACAGCCCTAAAAGGCAATTTCAGGTTGGGCTTGGGGTTCCGGGGCGTAGGATGCATGGCTCGCGGCCGTCGGGCTTGAGGCTTTAGGGTTTGGGGATTTTTAGGTTTAGGGTTTGGGGTTTTGTGGTTTAGGGTTTGGGGGGTTTTGGATTTAGGGTTCGAGGGTGTTTAGGATTTAGGGTGTGGTTGTGTTTTTTTTTTTATGTGATTTCGGGTTTCGGAGCTGCATCGTTTGTAGGGCAGACCCTCACGCTCGAACCCGGAAAGCAGAGAGTCAAGACAACACCGGGATTCCAGCTGAGAAGCCCCCACACTGAGCACACTGCACAAAGCCCTAAACCCTAAACCCTAAACTCCTAAACCGAAAACCCTAAACGCCTAAACCCTAAACCCTATAGACCCTAAACCCTAAACCCGACCTGAACTCCTGGACCATCCCTGACCGCCACCCATGCACGACCCCCCAGAGCAGCTAGCTTTCATGAGACCTGGGCAGAGTTTACGTCAACCTATCAAAAGGGTTTAGGGTTTAGGGTTAGAATCCATGTACCGCCTTGTATTGTGAGACCCTAGCAGAAGTGGATCCAGTAGACCGCAACCTCACACCCTCAAGAAAGATCTAAAGGTAGGGAGAAGCGGCTCTCACCGGAAAGCCGGCGACGAAGGTATCCCTGCCTTCGAGGGGCTGGAGGGATCGGGAAACTTGTGGGACAGCGAGGGGAGGAGGATTTGGCAGTATACCCTGGATGAAATACCAGAGAGCTTGTGCCGCACATGCCATGCGTGTGCTTGCGCTGGGCCTTTATGAATGGGCAAACGATGGAAGAGGTCAGGAGGTCGTGGGACTTTGCACAGTAAGGATATATGAGAATGCAACTCAAGCCCAGCCACCACCGTACCCTGAACCACTAACCACAAACTCCAAGCCGGTTGAGGTCGCTTGACGTGGTTGCTGTGGGTTTGTCGTCTACGATTCAACTCTTCAGGGTCCAGGCTTCCAGAAGGAGTTCTTAGAGTGAACGTTGAAAGTGCAATGCTGCATAGTTTAGGGTTTAGGGCTGCAGCTTGCCACATCCCAAAAACTGTTAGTGTTTTGGATCTCGAGGTTTTCGGTTTTGCGTGGCCCTACACCTACAAGCTGAAGCCTTCGGTCGAAGGTGCAGCCGGGCCGCAGCAGTGTTTCGTCCGTAGGATCCGTGCGCAACCTCTCGTTGATCGCAAGATCCTGGTGCAACTCGCAACTCAGTCGAGAACTCGCGTGAAACATGGCCCTAAAATCCCTGAAACTAACCCCCTAAACCCTGAACTTTCCCAAAAGCTTTCCCTAAAGCCTAAACCGCATGGTACGCCCAGAAGAGATCCGCGAAGAGGCCAGGAGGCTCATCCTGAACTTTCACAGCGCCAGAGAGTTCCATTGAGGAGGGACCCGCCATTTTCAGAGGCTTCTTCCAGCTTGGCAAAACAGCAAAACCTGGAAACCTCACGGTTCAAAACGACGGAATCCGCTATAGGAAGTTGCCAAAATCTCAGTTCTAATCCTCAAATTGGGGCGAGATGGGGACTGGGCCTCATGTACAGACCTGGCACACTTACAGGATAAGAGTTTACAGGGTAAGGGGTTAGGGTGCAGGGTTAAGGTTCAGGGCCTGGCGATAAATTTTCTAAAAATGTAGTACCAGTGCAGGACTACGGTTATAGCTACTGTATGTACAGAGCTGTACTGCTCCGTGGTGCTGTTGATGGGGCCAGAGGAAATCTAGTATTTCAAAACTTATAAATGTAGGATCAGTCCTAAAATCTAAACCCTAAACCCTAAGTAGTTCCTTTTTGGGATTACCTTCTAGGATTCTAGGGTTCTAAATATAAACCATAACAAGGACCTACTTAGGGGCCTATGGGTAAACCCTAAGCCCTAAACCCTACATGTGCTACTCCGTCCTGCAGCAACCGGGCAGTGGCACTACTCAGCCCCGGCACTGTGCCAGCCCCTGGGAAGGCTTCGCGCGACTTTTTTTGTGACCCTTGGCTTCAAGACGGTTTAGGGTTTAGGGTTTAGTTTAGGGACTCGGGATTTTTGCTGAACCCTGAACCCCAAATCCCTGAACCGCCTAGATCCTCGACCTCAAAGACCCTAAACTTCGAACCCTTCAAGCCTTTAAGCTGTTCCGAAACAAGTGCTTCGGGCTAAGGGGCTTTTGCAATGGTGCTGGGAATTTGGGTTCGTGGTGTAGGTTTGGGGTTTAGGGGAACTTTCTGGCCTCTCTGGATGCTAGAACTGTTTCGTTTCTGAGGGGCGCATCAGAACTGAGGATCTGAGGGTTTGGGTTTTCGGCTTTCATAGGATAGAATTGGGTTATGCCGCTGCCGGTCTAAGCATTAGGATAAGGTGAGGGCTTGGTTCTTCTAACACGTAGCAAGGTACATCTAACAGGTGCTGTTGAGGTTCCCATATGAATGTTGGAAGCCGTTGAGACACACCTCATCAAAAGTCAACAACTGGACAAAGATGTCATTGCAAGCAAAACATGATAGTTTAAATCCTGCCCATAAACCCCAAGTCCTGAGCACCTCAATCCTAATTGACTCCGACTTCCTCAAACCTCAGCTCCCGAAGCCGCACACGAAACCTTAACACCAAAAGTAGACGTCACGCTCAGAACGGAGGCCTTCTGCAATCTCGATATCGCGAGAGGCAGAGGCAGAGGCCTCGCAACAGCTTTTCTGGGTTGCTACAAATAAAAGATGAGTTAACTTACCGTAATGAGGGAATTATAGTAGATGATCGGGTTTCCATATTATAGTAACTTAGTTCGGGCTTTTGTTGAAGTCTTTAGGGACTCGGGATTAGGGTTTAGGGAATTGGGCTGGGGGTTTAGACTAGAGTTTATGGCTTCGGGTGCGGAGCTTAAGGTAGCTTGTCCAAAGCCTCCCAGAGCTATGGCCCAAATTACATTATGTTGGGTACTGCCGCCGTACAGTGACAGTCCATAGTACTACTGCAGGCCTTATATATACATATATATATATACATATATATATATACATATATATATATATATGAAGAGAGAGAGAGAGAGAGAGATGTAGATACATATTGTATGTCGATATCACGAGTATTCGTCACATGTTACTGAGTGGGGGCAGTATATCTCCAAGTTGTACGTGAGTGGAACCAGGTTTCAAACATCGACCATGCGAAGCACTAACACCCTCCGCCAGCTCAACCTCTCAAACTATCACATACGCTAGGGCTTAGGATATCTTAGCACAAAAGTCGTCTTAGCCAAGCCCTGGCAAATTATAGTGTTACGACATTGGTATTCATACCACACAGACCCCTAGATGAAGCCTAAGCCCACACCCCAACCTCGGAGTTGTAGCCCGAGCCCATGGTGCTGCGGATTCCAGTACGCCTTGCATGGGGCCAAGCATCGCAATGGTTCTTGCTTAAATTGTTGCGGCTTTTGGGTGGTGGATTCGGGGTAGCTGTCTTGTCCACCACGAACCCCATACAAGGCTACATGAGATGCCTCGACTCTTAGTAACAAATCCTGCCATGAGGGATCCCCTAGCTTGGGACATTGCCGCTGATGAGGATCCGAACGGTCCGATCCGGAACAAGGCTTGAGAGTGAAGCCCAAGCAACACATTCTTGCCCCCCAAACCTAAGGTTCTGAAGCCCTAGCCCTAGACCCAAAAACCCTACATCCTAATTCCTAAAGCTCTGAATCCTGAACGCTAAACCCCCATATCAACACCAACTCTGGGAGTACTGCGACATATGCTACAAAATCACTATACTGTAGTATGCTATCCCTTAGTATAGCATACTACAGTATAGTATCGCATAGTATAGTACAGTATAGTATACTAACCTAATCTAAACCAAACTATACTATACTACGCTATCTCTGCTCTGTTCTGCTCCGTTTTGAACTATTTCTCTCCTCTGCTCTGCTCTGCTCTACTGTACAGCTGCATGCTATGAAGAGAACTGACCTGACCTGAACTGATGTGCTGACATGACATGCTAATCCTATGCTATGCTAACCTAGGCCTGGCCAGGCTAGGCTACACTATGCTATGCGATGCTTTGTGATGCTATGCTAGGCTATGCTCTGCTATGCTACACTATGCTATAGGAATGTATTGTAAGACAATGCACAATTTGACGCAACATAGTGCTATAACTTTTTAACATATAACACACGATGCTCTCTGTCCTATCCAAGCAGTCAGCTGTAGGAATTCGGTGACCAGAGATCCCAAAGTGGAACAACCCCTCGCCTGAAACCCTAAGCACTACCGGCAGAAACTACCTGAGCATTGCATGTTCAATGCTCAATTCAATTTAGTGCCCCGCCCCCCCCTCCCCCGCAAAAAAAAAATGAAAAAAAGGCGACCTGTCAACTTTCGCAAAGGTCGACTTCCGCTTTGTCTTCCCTGGCGAAAGTTTGGGGGGGGGGGGGGGTGTAGGGCTTGAGGTTTGGTGTTTTCACGGGTGTCTGTTTTTCGGAATCAAAGCGTGCACCGTAACAACAAACCTGATGAAATCAGAAACCAGAAATTGTATCAGTGGAAAAACTCGGGGCCCACAGTGCAACTTCCCCTTTCTTAAACAAGGGTGGGGCTTTGGGATTTTGGGTGTGGATGGGCTTGTTCAGGGTCGAGGAGTTTAGAGTCTAATGCACGGCCTCAGTAACCTCAGAGAAAATTTGAATGGGGTTTCGGGGTACCTTTTAGTATACCTATAGGAACCATAAGGGGCAATATTGGTAATTACGTATTAGGCTTCTATATTGGGGGTTGCGCAGGTCTGTGTGTTTGTAGCCCGGGGTTTGGATTTTAGGTGTCTCAAGCATCTCTGGAAATGAGGGCATGCTAGGATAGATCGAGGTTGCGTAGTGATTTAGGGTTGAATGTACGGCGAGCAAAGGCTCCGGGGTCCCGGGGTTGATTCCGCTCAACTTCTTATTGACTAAGTTTCACTACAAGTCGCTACAAATTACCAGGAGCCTGCATACCATTCCAGGGTTTCAACGAAGAATGGGGGCCCGACTATAGACCCCAAATCCCAAACTCTGACAAATTCTGTCCTCTATGACAAGAGCAATGAAATCGGGGCCCCTGATTGAACTGTGACCCCACCCTTCCATCTCCTCGATGTTTCACGGTCTAGGATGTGGTAGTACGGCTTAGGGCTTAGAGGTTCAGGAGTTAGGGTTTTCGGGCTCATGGCTTAAAGTGTAGGTTTGGGGCGGCAAGTGGTTTTGCAGCACACTTCTGCCTTGCGAGTCATCATCCTTGTGATGCTCGTGACCAAACCTTTCGAAGGTCGTTTCTGTGACCTGGTCGCAAGTCACTACAGGACAAGGCCCTTCGATGTTCCGGTTTTCAGGCTTTGGGACTGAGCGTTTGGAACCACAGGTCCTTGTAATTCTGAATAACAAGGTTGTGAACTATGCTTTGTGGGAAGATGCGGTTGTGGGCAGATGCGATGTACCCCAATTCCTAATTAAACCCCAAACCCTAAACCCTTTAAACCCCGAAACCCTCAACCCTATGCCAAGCAGATACCGGAAGCAGCCAAGGCCTCTTTCAGGCAAGAGGTCCAGGGCGTTGAGACAGCTGCTACTTGTATGCCGTCACATTTCATTACAAAGCTACTTGTACCACACAGACACAGACAATGTAGTCACACACACACACATACACACACCCCTAAACCCTAAACTATAAACCTGGTACTTGTCTACTAGTCTACTTCTCCTACATCGCGTGCATAAGTTGCAGGAGCCTCGCGGAAAGCGTCGCCATACAGGAAGCGGGCGACAAACAGCGTGACAGTGCTTGCAATGCCTGCATAATAAGAGCAAGTGAGTTTAGGATTCAGGGTTTAGGCCCTAAGCCCTGGAACCCTAAACCCTAAACCGCTATAGAGATTGACAATTGAGGCCCTGAGGGTTGAGAAGCAAGTCTGCTGCAAGGTTCCCAAACAGAGCGTAGGAACACACTAAACTAAGGCGAAGACTGATCCTGGTCCTAAGGGTTTAGGGGTTCAAGGGCTTGCGATGTATACGTTTAGGGTGTAGGGCCTGCGCGGATTCCTCTTGCACAGTTCGCATCCAAGGTGCCCATCAGCACCACAGCTTCCACCAGTGAGGAGATGATCAGAACGCTGGAGAGCTGGCCAAACCTGGCGTAGGATTTTAGGGTTTTAGGGTTTAGGGTCTTGAGGGCGTTTGAAGGTTAGGGTGCGGGGCTTAGGGTTGAGGCTGTAAGGTTTGAGGGCTATGAGTTTACAGGCTCATGGCAGCGATGGATCTGCTTGTGGTAGATGCTCTTCGGCTCCTTACGTTCGACTTAGATACCTCCGGCGACGCTCAGACCTTCCAATCAATATCCCTGAGTCCCGCCCCCCCCCGGGCAAGAAAAACACCGCTAAACATGTTGATGGCAAGGATGATAACGAGGATGAAGAAAAAGATGATGATAATGAAGGTCCCAGCCCCCCCCCAAAAAAAAGAAAAAAACTCAACATGTTTATGACGAGGATGATAAGGAGGATGAAGAAAAGGATGATGGAGATGATATTGACGGCGATGGCGATGACGGCAGTGATGATGATCACGATGATAGCGCTCATGATAGCAATGTTGAGGACGGAGCGATCTGGAAAAGGTCGCTGTGCAGGCACCGTTTTACCCAGCCATTTTTCGCCCCACCAACATCAACAAACTTGCCCCCACCCTTCAGAATCATCGGCCGCTCCAGGGTTTTCGCTTTCTCTCGTAACACTCACTGACTTTGCTGCCGGGCTTCACAGCTTAAGTTCAGGGTGTTTTTTGGGGCTGGTGCCTTAATTATGGAACATACCTTAAAGTATAATAGGACCGCTCGTGTGATTTGAAGTATATTCTTGATTGAATAAGAGATAGTCTGGGCGGTTATTGCAGAGTCTCGTGCCAGTAGAGTTCTGCCAGACTAGACCGACGGGGCAGGGCACCCTTAATACCCAAGAAGTGTCCACCACAGACATGTATATACGTATACATATATATATATACATAATATGTATATATATATATACATGTACATGTCTACATACACACTTACACATGCATACCATATACACACGTCAGGACGCACATGCCAGGACACTGTGTTTCAAACTTGTACGGCAAACATCTCTCAACCCTGGAGCCCATCGCTATCTTGTCCCGGCGCCCAGGTTTCTGAAAGTATTCTCTCCAGCAAGAACGACCTATCGTCTCCATTGTAGTTCCTTTTTTGGGTTAAACCAGTTTTATATTTAAAATTTAGGATCCTATACGGGAACCCCAAAAAGAGGAACTACGATGTAGACTATAGGTAGGACTTGTGGATCCTCGTGCACATTCTTGATTCCTTGCGTCGGGCCTGATGTTGAGCTAAATGATTCGAGTAGCAATCCATCTATCTATTCTGCCCGTCCATCCACCTACCTGTCCATCCACCTACCTACCTACCTACCTACCTACCCACCTACCTACCTACCTACCTACCCACCAACCTACCTACCTACCTACCTACCTACCAACCTACCTACCTGCCTACCCACCTACCTACCTACCTACCTACCTACCTACTTACCTACCTACCTACCTACCTACCTACCTATCTACCTATCCATCATATCTCTGCGTGTCTATCTCAATATGGTATCACGTCCTACTTACAACGGACTTCCAAAGTATGCAAGGTGCCTGCCCGAACCGACGAACTGGATCCGCGCCACTGTTGACAACAAAGCGCCTCTGACTTGAATCTAGGGCCTAGGGTTCAGGGATTAGGGTTTAGGGATCGACGAAGTTCGAATAAGTAGGACGAACAACCGAGAACCAACCTTGGTAGCGAAAGTAGAGCTGGCGATCCAACATGGTGGCTACCAATACAGGATCCAGGCATTTCGAGCAGTCCAGGTTCTGTTTTAGAAACTCATTTCTCAGACACACCGACGATTTAAGGATTGTCATGGAATATTCGTTAACGACAATTAATTAGTGGACGCTTTGTCTGCGTATGTGTGCATGTGGGCGGGTGCGCGTGCACGTGGGTGTGGATGTGTGGGTGTGGGTTCCTGTGTGTGCGTGTGTGTGTGTGTGTGTGTGAGTGTGTGAGTGTGTTTGTGTTTGTGTGCGTGTGCGTGTGCGTGTGCGTGTGTGTGTGTGTGGGTGTGCGTG